>JAKSZP010002821.1:0-148940 GCA_022478985.1 Massospora cicadina | reverse complement strand
GGGAGGACAAGGGTTGGGAGTGTTTGATTTTGGTATATGCGCCCATTTTTTGCAGGAATTGCAAAACTCTGGGTGCGGCGCTGTACTCACCCTTTTTGGTGGGAGGGTGTGTCAACATTCCACCGGGGCGTTTTTCCCTGGTGGGTTGGGAGGGCTTCAGGCCTTTTGTGCTGGCCACTTTTGCCCAACTTGTATTGTTGCGGACAAATTTGCTCATATTCCAGGTTGATTGTCAATCTCAGAGAAATTGCATAGAATCATGTTACTAAAAGTGATAATAATGGGAAAGAAAAGCTTATGAAGACAATTAGCCTAGTCAAGTTTGATATATGGGTAGCTTCAGCCCTACTCTGGCAATATAAGGTTTGAAGTGACTTCAGCCTCACTCTGGCAATATATAAGGATTTAAGTGACTTTGGCCTCACTCTGGCAATATATAAGGATTTAAGTGACTTTGGCCTCACTCTGGCATTGATACTTAGATGGGAAGACTTCTTACAACTTCACTTTGAAGTAAACAATTCACAATTGAAAACAATAAAGTATTCACTTTACTAAGGTTTTTTTTATTAGTAGAATGAGGGAATATTTATAGGGTAAAATGATGAAGGGCATGTGTTAGGGGTATTTGTGGTAACCATGAGGTTCTCAGCATACCTAGCTGATAGAAAAGGGATATCCATGAGGTCTCAGCATGTCTAGCTGATGAAAAGGGATATCTATGATGATCTTGGCATGCCTAGCTGACAGAAAAGGGATATTGGTTTAATTTTGGGAAATATTCCAGCTGATATCCTTGAGGAATAACATAATTAAATTGCTATTTGTATCAGCCCACATGTCGGCTATTAAACCTGATGATTTCCCATGAGTAATTACCCATTTCAAGTCAATTTACTCATCTCCAAATTGTCAGTAACAATCCCCAACGAAATTGAAACTGTAATTATTATTGGATATGATCCTATGAAAATTACAATTAACCATTTAATTGGTGATTATTGCTGATAAGATGGAATAATTGATCAACATCTCAAAGCTTAATCAATAAGCTAAATTAAATAAATGAAACAATTAATTAAATTAAACCAAAGCTTAATTAATCCCAAGATGGATAATGTGGTCATATGAAAATTCCCACACATCCCCCTGCTTGACCAGATTATCAGCTAAAAATGCCTTCATCAAATAATTCCTTTTATGAACAAATCTTATCTAGTCTGAATGAAGAGAATGCCTCCTGTTTTTGAGTGATGTCATGAACCACCCAAAGAGATATCCTTTCCGCTCTAGCTAGATCCAGCCCCCCAAGTCAACTTGATTTGGCAATCCCCTCTTCTGCTCTTCCCATCGTTGCTTATTTTCAGAATCCACCTCAAGTCCAAAGAACTTGGTTTCAGCTTGCTCTATCCCTTGCAAGTATCTGATCTCAGATCAACTTTGATGACCCCTTTCACAACATCATCATTCAACCTCCCTCCCCCCAGAGGCATCAAAGAAGAGCTTGCAATTCACAACCTGAGGCTTAAAAAATAAGAAAATATTTTAATTAATTTCTTTTTTTCTTATATATATATTTCTTTTTCTTTTTTTATTAGCACTAGGTGGTCCCAAAAAATATTTGAGGTGGGTCGACCTTGAGACAAATATTCCACACCAAGAATTTTTCTAGCCGGTACAGGTTTTGAACTTAAAACCTACACTAGGGTAGAAGCAGCTTTACCTGCCAGGCTAACCACTCTTCCTTTTTTCTTTTTATTAAAAAATAATAAAACTTTCTTAACACATATATTTATTAACCTTTATTATTATTATTATTATTTTTTTAGCTTATTATTTTTCTTTCTCTTTTTTTTAGTGTAATATATCATTATCATTATTATTATTATTAGTTCCATCTTTAAGAAATTTGCTGTGTACCCTAATAACACATGACTGTCAGACACATTTTTGATTGTGTAGGCATCATTCGCCATTTTTGCAATAACCTCAAATGGTCCCAACCATAACACATCTAGCTTATTTTGGCAATTAAATCCAAGTGTATCACAATAGGCTACTCGTTTTCCAATGGCAAATTTTCTAAGATTGGTACTGTGGTTAAATAATTCACAGCTTCAGTCTAAGGTATTGGTTGGCAAAATTTGAAATTCTCTCATTAGGATATCACTGATGCTGGGTATGTTATCTCAGATTCACTCTGAAGGTGGTTCATAAATTGTTATGGTGTTCTCATTTACTCCAATCGTTGATAGATGGATGTATTGAGGATCCACCAGAATTCCAGCCTCTAATTGGATATTTCCCCAGTGGTCTGCTGATGACCCTGTTTCTTCATTTCTTTGATGTTCCATATTAGTTAGATAATACAGCGTTATTATTTTCTAGTAAACTTGACTCAGACCCTGTAGTGAGCACCACATGTAAAAACCGCGGGGTTTCTACTGGTACACAGGTAGCTTTACTACTGACTCTGGGAATAAATATGAATTTGCTAATTGTATGAAGACAATTAGCCTAGTCAAGTTTGATATATGGGTAGCTTCAGCCCTACTCTGGCAATATAAGGTTTGAAGTGACTTCAGCCTCACTCTGGCAATATATAAGGATTTAAGTGACTTCAGCCTCACTCTGGCAATATATAAGGATTTAAGTGACTTTGGCCTCACTCTGGCGTTGACACTTAAATGGGAAGACTTCTTAAAACTTCACTTTAAAGTAAAAATTTACAATTGAAAACAATAAAGTATTCACAGTACTAAGGTGTTTTTTATTAGTAGAATGAGGGATTATTTATAGGGTAAAATGATGAAGGGCATGTGTTAGGGGTATTTGTGGTAACCATGAGGTTCTCAGCATACCTAGCTGATAGAAAAGGGATATCTATGATGATCTCAGCACGCCTAGCCGACAGAAAAGGGATATTGGTTCAATTTTGGGAAATATTCCAGCTGATATCCATGAGGAACAGTGTAATTAAATCGCTATTTGTATCAGCCCACATGTCAGCTACCAAACCTGACGATTTCCCATGAGTAATTACCCATTTTGAGTCAATTTACTCATCTCAAAATTGTCAGCAACAATCCCTGATGAAATTGTAACTGTGTTTATCATCAGATATGATCCTATGAAAATTACAATTAACCATTTATTGATGATTATCACTGATGAGATGAAATAATTGATCAACATCTAAAAGCTTAATCAATAAAGCTAAATTGAATAAATGAACCAATTAATAAAAATAAAAGCTTAATTAATCCCAATATGGATAATGTGGTCATATGAAAATACCCACAATGTTCATCAGGATAATGCCCCAGCATTTTTCTGACTGTTTGACATGATCATGAATGGCTACGGGGATTGTCAAAAGATGCTGACGGTCATGATTTTCCTAGACACTGACTTTCAAAACTTAGTGTTACCTCACCTGGAGGGGGACAGCTGGTCATATGCTGAGGCAAAGGCGGCCATCATGAAAGAGTTTGGGAGTCTTACACACATGTCAAAATGCAAGCAAGAATTTATGGGAATACAGTTTTACAAAGATGAGTCTTTAGCTAGATTCGCGGATCAGTTTTACCAGGAGTTGCAGATCCTGGATGGAGCAAAAGTATTGGATGACTTTGATGCTAGAATCGCCTTACAAGTGGCCCTTTGGCCCTATTGCAATTTGCATCAAATGATGTCTTCCATGTTCATGGCGGAGAAAACTACCTCACAAATGGTAGATAACTTGAAGATTTTGGGAGTGACATTTGATGCCCCAAATAGAAGCTTCAAGTCCAATCCAGTACAAAATCTGAATCCCATGAAGGGAAACAAAGGAGCTAAAGAGGCAATTAGTCAAACTGTGCTATGAAATAAGCTCAAAGAATTCAGTTGGTTAAACAAGAAGGAAAAGGTGTGCTATCAGTGTGGCAGGAAAGGACATTTAGCCATGCACTGTAAAAAGCTGAAGGATCAGATTAATGTGGTCCAGGCCAAAGAGTCAGCAGCCACCAAGAATTTGGGAAAAGGGCCCATCGGCCTAGATGGGGAACAGTCTAGAGCTGCGGAGAAACCTGTTTCTCCAAACATTATGAATGAAGAAATCAATATCAGCAATCTGTTTGTAGATGACAAGCATGATCAGCTGTATCAAGTGGTCAATATGGATGTAAATGCCACGACCAGAGCTGTGGTAAAGAGAATTGACCCCAAGATAATCAAGGAAGTTGCCCAGCCATACACCCGACAACTGGCGGACAAGATCTAAACTGCCAAGAATCCTGAAGAATTATCTGACATCCGTTTAGATGAGGATAATCTGTCTATCCCCCTCAGCGTAATAAAGGAATTTTTCCTGATTTATTGGCATAAATTAATTACACCCTAGACTTGGCTAATAATGCCGCCATTCACTCAGAAAACACTATACACAATACTCCAAGTGTAAATATATAGACATACAAGTGAAATGAGTGAGGTTGAGGGCGATTGTTGACAGCGGAGTCCCATCAATTTTGTCTCAACCAAGCTGGTAAAGAGGATGAAGATCTCACCAGACTGGAGCATAAGAAAGAATACAGGACAGCTGGGCTGAACACCACCATTTTCTGTGGAGCGTATAGCATGCTGCCACTATAATTTTGGATCGTTGGTGGTATTTGTGCCAGCAATAGTTTTGGCAAACCAAAACTATGACATTATGATCAGAATGGAGTTTATGTGAAAATATGGAGTTAAAAGTAACTTTGAGGATAATATGTTGACCATATTGGGTCAGATGTTATTATTGGTATATCAAAAGGATGGTGAAGCTCCGCTGAATTGGAGAAACAACTTCATCAATCTAATATACAATGACAGCATTATCCTGATTTGGTACCAATTAGTTGGTAGGAAGTGATGCAAAATGCCGGTGGAAATCCTAGAGAACTAGGGAATTCCACTAAGGATCAAGAATGAGAGGACCATACCATCTGGATTGCAGATGATAGTTGACATAGGGTTGACATTGGAGATTCCTGAGCTGTTGTATGGGGAGGTCAGAAGCCCCTGGAAGAAGTCCATAGTGAAGACATGGGTGGCTCCTGGGATAATAATGCTGGGCCATGGAGAAATTCAAGTTCTTCTAGCGAATTTAAGTGAAAAACTAATGAAGATCAAGAGGAATCAAATCTTCGCATTTGTTCATCTGATCCTGATGGCCAAATTGAGAAGATTCCACAATTTTGGATCTCTCAATGAAATGGGATTACCAGCTGGGGTAACCAAAAGTATCAAACTATTGCTTGATTGAGAGCAGCTCGCTGATCTGTTGGAAGGCCAGCAAGAGGAGGTGCTCAAACTATTTGAAAAGTATTGGGAAGCGTTTGCTCAGGATGACCACGATTTGGGATGTGCACAAGATGTGATCCACAAGGTCGACACCAGGAAAAATTTACCAATCAAGATGAGACTGATCTGACAATTAAAAGACGCCAAAGCAGTAGTGGAGAATGAAATCAGAAAACTAGTGAAGCATGCGCTTCTAGTTCTGTCATCAAGTCTCTAGGTGAGTCCAATTCTGATTGTGAGGAAGAAGGATGGATCCAACTGGGTGGTGATTGACTACCAAAGGCTGAGTAAAGTTACAAAGAAGGATTTGTATCCCCAACTGAGGATCAATGATGCACTAGATCATTTGGGAGAAGCGAAGTATTTCTCCATGATGGATCTGATTTCAGGATTTTGGAAGATTGACTTTCCAAAGGAAGACAAGGAAAAATGTGCAATTAATACCGCGCAGGATCTATACCAACCAACGAGGATGCCCCAGGGTCTATGCAATGCACCTGCAACGTTTCAGAGAGCCATGGATGCAATACTAAGCGACTTGAAGTTGTTGTGTGTCCTGGTATATCTGGACGATATCAACATGTTCAGTAGAACTTTTACTGATCACCTGTACCACTTGGAAGAAGTTTTAAGAGACTGTCCATGAGTAACCTGAAGATCAAGCCAAGGAAGTGCACTACTTCAAGAAAGAGTTGGTTACCTGGGATTCATAATCAACTCCAGTGGATTGCAGCCGCAAACCAAGCTGATAGCAGATATAGAACGTATGGCTGTACCAAAGAGTGTTCAAGACATCCAAGTGTTCCTTGAGATGGTCAGATACTACAGAAGATTTATTTGGGACTTTTCCCAAATAGCAGAGCTATTATTCCATTTATTAAAGGATCCAAAAAAAGGATTCATATGGAATGAAGAGGTCCAGGACTCCTTTGATGAGTTACTCTGGTATTTGATAGATTCGCCGATTCTGAAGTATATAAATTTTGACTGGGTGTTTATTATTCAAACCAATGCTTTGTTAATGGCGATCAGCGCCATACTGAGCCAAGTAGACGAACTTGGGGATGAGCATCTGTTGGCGTTTAGGAGCTGGACACTCTTAGCTGCTGAGAGGAACTAAACCATGACTTAGTGGGAATGCCTTGCAGTCATTTATGCATGCAAGCAGTTTCAGGTGTACATCCCTGGAATGCACTTTAAGGTGGTAACGGACCACTCTTTGCTGCATTGGCTACACAATTTAAGAGAGATGGAAGGACGACCGGCCCAATGGGCACTTAAGCTCCAGGCTTATGATTATGAGATTGTCCATCAAGCAGGGGTTTCTCACCAGAACGCGGATGGATTATCACAGTTGCCAATGGTACAGATGGTATACCCACAGGCAGATGAACTATTCCAGAGAATGGTTGAAGGAAAATTGGGGACGAGCCCCAAGAATATCAAGGTGTGCTATGGAAAGTGATGGAAAACACCAGGACTATGGATGGACAAGTATTCAAGACGATCAATGGGAAGCAGCTATTATTCCCAAAACCATTGGAAAGAGCAGCAATAGTATAAGCAGCTCACTTGGTTGTCGAGCATGGAGGCCTGAGGAAAACAACTGCTCATATTCGCCATTATTATTACTGGGAATCAATCAACTACGATGCCAAAGATTATCTAGCTTGTTGCATGGAGTGCCAGCTGAACAAACCACATAAGAATACAACTGGATACTGACTGGTCCGCTCTGGATTTACCTAGCACAGTGTTCATTGGAATGATGGGATCACTGGCAATGAGCACAGGGGGAATCAAGTACATTATAGTTGCTATTGACCATCTGATTGATGGGTCGAGATGAAGGCCCTAATGAGAGTAGACGCTACCAGTACTGTGAGTTTCATCCTGGATCAAGTAGTATACCAGCATGGATGTCCACAGGTCTTGCTTAGCAACAATGGGACCAACTTCACATCTCATGTGATCCTGAGGTTAAATGAGATGATGGAGATCTGAGGAGTCATGTCAGTATCTTACCAGCTGGAGATGAAAGGACTGGTAGACAGGTCAATGGAACGCTGGCCATGATGCTGAGGAAGATAGTAGCATGGAGAACTTACACATGGGGAATGTGCCTGAGTTCGGTGACATTTTCCTAAAATATTAGTTATCATACAGTGATGGGAAAGATGTCGTTTGAATTGTTATATGGAAGAAAGGCCCGTTGCCACTGATTTTATATTCAGTGGTGGAACCAAGGTCAGGGATGAGTACTAAACAATACCTGAACCTACTGATGAGTATCCTGATTGATATGCAATTGCAAGCATTCAATACAACCTTGAAGAAAAGGCTATGAGCAAAATTGACAGTTGGAAAAAACTGACTGGCCTTAGCTGAATATCAAATAGGGGAAAGAGTTGCCTATTGCGATACACATGGTTTTGGATGAAGAAACAAATTAGATGCGTTGTGGTCAGGTCTGTTTGAAGTAATTGCCAAGATGGCGACTGATGCTTACTCCATTAAGAATCTCTTGGATGGAAGAGTTGTGAATTGTGTCCACGCCAAGTATATGAAGCAATGGATCAATGAAAAAAATAAAAGAGTTCTAAAGGACTGATGAACCATTAAGTTGATCATGTCCTGATAATTAGGTCAAGTCCAAAAAAGGACCTCTGAACCAATCTAGATGGTTAAGTCTGAAAAAAGGACCTCTGAACCATAGAAAACTGGCAGGTTTAAGTACCCAGGACCCATTTTGGTGGAAAATATAATAAAAGATGGACCATTGAAATGAAACAAGGTCAAGTCCCATAGGAAATAAGAATAATAAAGATAAAAAATAGGTAAAATATATTGGGAAAAAAAGATTCTAAGCCGCATAGAGAAAAAACCAATATAAGTTTTATAATTTTTATTCTTAATTGTACTTGGTATGGGGATGATTCTGCCTATGTCACCTCTTGGGGAGGGAGGATGAATCGCTGTAGGAATGAACAGCCCGTCAAAATTGATATGAAATCAGATACTAGCGAGGATGAGACCTACACAAAACCACATTCTTTGAGCAGACGCAGAGCCCTGTGATAAAGCGAATAGGGGAAGAAAAATTGAGATGTCAGATGAAGCCAATCACGAAACCCTGGAGTGGGGAGGAAAGCAACAGTATAAGAAGAGGCAATTGGAAAATAACCCTGAGTAATCCTGATATGGTACTGGAGCCAGAAGATTCGTCCTGAGCGCCTGACGATGGGCTTCATCAAGGACACTGGACATATGGGCTGGCAACGAAGAAGGGATGCTTGATGAGGGTTGCCAAATCATGCCCCCTATCAATGCCATCAGTGGAAGATACCAATGGGAAGCACCGGAGAAGAGATAATTGTGCAGGGAACAGATTGCATCCTGTAACTGATGACTACGGGCTTCTCAGAAGCTAAAGCTGAACAAATGGTGGAACCCAGGTGAGGCTGGAAGCTTTGTAGACCAACTTTGAAGAACTTGGCCAGCAAAGTGAAGAGCATAAGTGGTGGTATCCCAATCTAGGATGTTATCAAGATAAGAGGGATTCAGTGCTAGAGTCAAAGCCTTGGTGGCTTGGTCCTGGAGTTCAGCATAGGGGGAGCTTGAAGTGATTACTATTACTGATGGTGAGTTTGGAGACCAGAACAATGGGTTTGTAATATTGACCAAGTCATAAGAGAAACTCATGGAGCAGTTCTGACTTAGCAAGAAATGAACAATCAAGAGAAACCAGCATAATCTCTGGAGCATCTATGACAATGGTTGGTGCATCAGCAAAAGGAGCTGAATCCAATAGAGTCTCAAAGTCCAACTCTGGAATTGATGGCAGAGGAAGAATCAGCTGGAGTTGTTCAAAATGATAGCCTGCCTGTTTTGGAGGGATTAGTTACCATCTCTGGTAATTTGATGGAAGGACTAGCTGCTGGCATCAGACTAGGCATATGAGTCTTGGAAGGACCATATAAGAGGTTCCATCAAGCATCCTGACTCATCTGCTGGAAGAGATGGAGGTCTTGATCAGACAAACTGTTCAGAAGCTGCTGGTAACACAACTTGGAATTTGGCATATGAGCTGGATGAGAGGGGGAATGTCAGAATTATATGGAAGTTGACATTATGCACTCTACAATCCATTAAGCTCCAATTTCGGAGAATTTAATCTCAAAATTAATGGGATAAGCTCTCCAAGGGAAGAATAAGGAATGACTTAAGCCAAGAGGTTATGAAAGAAGTAACAAGGGTGAATAAAATAAGTATTCTTATTTGAGCTGCAAAATGAACATCGAAGGCAAGAGTCTCCTGTCTAGGACGAGGAGAAAATCAGGTATTCAAGGACGCCAGACCAAGAATCCTGAATATGACAGTGGGTCATATACCCTGATGGGGGAAAACCAGATCCTGGGACTAATATCATCACAAGTAAATTGATCAGCCTGGAACGACAGTAGATCATGGGGACCACGCTCTGAGAAGGTGGTAGTGAGGAGGAAGAGGAAGAGCGCCATATGCCAAAGGTCATCACAAGCAGCATTGAGTATTTCAAGTTTACTCCACTTGAACCAATGAAGTATTTGACTAAGTTTCCAAAGCAGTGTTCTCATGCCCCAGTCCTTTTCTTGCTGGAAATCTAGGCAAGAGGGGGATGTGTTGGGATTTTTGCCCATATTCTCAGCCTGCTAGATTACCTGGTATCGCTAGGGGAAAATTCCCTAAGGCAGAGTGAACTGGAAATTGGATGGCCCAAGTTTTGGAGGAACTACGTTCAGGGGTTTTGGATTATTCGCCTGGTCACATCCATCAGGGATCGATCCAGATGAATACTTAAGATCTCATCAGGTGGAGTTGCCAAATAAATAGGGGCATCTGATAATGATTAACTATCAGGTGTACCAATTGGGATCAGTTGGGTTTCATCACCAACTGATTAGGAATGAATAGCAAGTTGCGAGGCGAGTGATGCCACCTGCAACTAGCAAATCAATTGAGTTGGTGAGTGACCCACCATAATGGATAATAAGTCTCGTTACCTAATCAGGTCACTAGCCAAATATGGTTGGTTCACTTGGATTGAGAGGAAAACGTTAGGGACACATTTTACAACTCTTTCCGTTTGAGGTTTCAAGGATGTCCAATGATGGAATCCTAGCCAGGATGGGGAAGACCATTACTGCCAATATGAGGATGGGTGATTCAATGGCAACAGCTGCCATTTCATCAAAGAGATGTCAACTGAGGGTTGGACAGCTGAATTCCCCACTATATATACTCCCTAGGATTTACTATAAAAAACAGCATTTTGGAATAGATACAGATCAGCTCGATTTTCCATTTGGTTTCATCCATACTGGGGTTGATACAGGTGATAAGGATTGAATTGGTCAGGTGGACCAAGATCCTTGTATGGCAGGAAGCCAGAAGATAAAGAAAAACAGAAAAAATCAGGATAATATAGTTAAAACAGTATTTTTTGAGAACAGTAATATTATCCATTCAGTATATAGTTAACCTATCATCAGCTTCTATTGTGTTGTTCTGTCTCAAGGATATTATTGCAGAGGGCAATAATTGGAAGACTCTCAGAGAGAAGAGTAAAGATCTGAGAGGGGATCTAGAGAAGAAGGAGCCACAATCAGGGATAGCTGCCAACTGTGTGTTGGGCCAAAGAGACTGTCACCAGGGTTTCTCAGCGAAGATTGGGTGGACAAGAGCAAGGGAACGAATCCCTACAAGCATGACATCATGAGTATTTAATCAGAAATACTGGCTGAGCGTTGGGCTGAAATATAATTCATACTCAAATATGGATAATAGTCTCCATACTATTATTGATTAATAGATTATTCTATACAACGTGACAAAGTGCACGAGGAAACTGAACCTGTGCAGTAAAAAGGTTACTGGGTTTCTTGCCAATAACAACCACCAAAGTAAATTTTTACATTAGAAGCCATCACCAGTGGAGGGTGGTTAGCATGTATCCCCAGGAGGGAGTAGCCATGGGTTCAAGTTCTCCTGGTTAAATTAAGTTGCATTCCGCCAAGGAGGGTGAGTCATATTCTGCCAAATTTAGGGCCACAAGGTTTCCCCACAATTGTGAAAATGAGCCCATCCCCCAATTGGTATGGGTATGGTCAATCCTTTCCCTACCCAAAGAAGCCAGTCATATGTGGCCTGGCAATTGATGTAACCTGCCACCCACCGGAGATATCATCATCATTGCGCCAAGCATGGTAACAGCAGAATGAATGTTCCTACCATCAACTTTGATGTATATCTGCCCAATCAGGCCAGATCTGAGTCAATATCAGAAAATTTTTGGGATGCCTATCCACTGAAATTAAATCATGAAATGTTCTTGACAGCAGTGTTCATAGTCTCAGTTCCCCACCATGTGATCATTTAGGCAGTGGTCCCTGACAAGCATTACTGTTACTCCATTTTTCCATTTCCACTATTTGGTTTTCAACAAATAATTCTTAAAAATATATGGATTTATTTGTGAGTCAAGAGTAGTTGAACGCTTAGTGGCAATGATTTCCTATTTTGGAAATCCCTGGTTAGTCCTCAAGGTTGCCTCCTCCATTTTCCATCTGTCAATATAAATAGCTGTACCTGAGGTATTCTGACTGGTGTTCTTGTGTTCACTCACCTGTAGTTCAAGGCCATTATTATCATTATCAGCACACTCCATACAATTAACAACTTGATCCAACTTTACTGACTCATTACATGTTAATTGGGACTTGGAGCAATATTGATCATCTTCTGGGAAATATTAAGTAGCTGTACTGGGAGTAGGATTAACCCCAGGGGTCTCTGCCGCCGGCCACTAGATTGCATTACCTCTCTACAAACCCTTCTTTCATTTTCCCCAAGGAAAAAGAGAAAAATAGGGGCAGAGAGAAAGGATCCATGGGATCTAGGGTAGTAACCCATCGCTCATTTACCAATTAATCTAAGGTTCTCAACCAAGCTATGGGGTTTACTGGCACCTTAAGCCCCTCCTTACACCAGTACAGTGTAGATCATGATCCAAAGAAGAGAGTTTGTGCTTCCAGACTTACTTCTGCTAATACCCCTTCAGGCATACCTGGAACCCCAGGCCTCCTGTGGTTCCCATTTCTCAGCTAAGAAACTTGGCTCACGTGGTAGATGAGCAATGAGTTACTGCCTCAGCCCAATGATCCCCCTCTTCCCCTTCTTTTCTTCTTCCTTATTATTTTGATAGAGGGGATTTTCAGGGAGGGGTTCCATCTCAAGGGCCTCCAGTGGTACCCTAGGGATCATCCCATTCATAATCCAGATACTTAACTTATTTAAAATGATGCCCAAAGATGCTTTAAGTACCAAAAAAACTAAATGGGTTATATTAAGTCATTACTAGTAAACAGATCACAAATCAATCTTATGGATCACTCAATCTGGCTTTGAGGATATTCTGATCAATTTTTTGGAGAAACATATTCTTAAAGAACTGTCTTTGTGTATCCACTACTAAGAACAAACCTGCGCAGAACTGGCACCCCCAATCAAGATTACTCACTAGTCTAAAACTCAGATACCAAACTTTTAATGATTTTTTCCATAACTTTTCCTTTACCCATAACACTTTTTGCATCTCAACCAATTTACATATGTTTTAGAGGCTCATGTCCAGTACAGCGTTTGAGCTCCTCTCTGATTCTTTCCATTCCTCATATCAAGGCAATAGCCCCTTATAAAATTTTGTTTACAGCTTATTTTCTATTTGAATTCCCTCACAATAAATCCACTTTACTTTATTTTTACTTTTTATGAATATTGCTCTCCACACCATACCATCAGAATATCAAGATAATCTAGTAAATCACGCTTTTATATGCAATTAGTATCAATAATATTGAAGCGGGTGTTCCAATCCCTCAATCCAGCAACTTGCCGCATTATGGTTAAGATTGTAAGAGCTTGCATCCCCAATCGTTATTTCCAATCCATTATGCATTCCATGCACACCTGTGATAATAATTTGCCCCACCAATATATCACAAAACAGCTCAATCTGTCTACTATGTCTCCTGACATTATTCTAATCATATTTATATTCAAAGATCAACAACCAAAGAATATAGATGAGTGGACGCCATTCCTGCCTCTCCTATCCCTGTGAGTTTCTGCAAAGCCTGCGGTCACCCCCATTTAAGCCATCTGGCTTATGGGGCCTTTGTTAATTTTTTAAACAATAATACTCCTCACATATCCCATAGAACATCCCTTTTTAGAGTAACTAACTAATATGCCCTTGGAATTTTAGGCTCTATACAGTTTATTAGCAAACCCAGATTGTATGACCAGTATTATAACCATCCACTTAATGACAGACTTATATAAAAAATTCGAATGCCTAAACTTATTATTAATAATATAACCTACTAAGTAACAATTTAGGTATGTATTTTATAAATCTAAACTATTTAAGATACGTTGATCTTAGGACAAAATCATACTAATTTAAGATAAGGAAGTGTGAGGCTTTTCTTTCCCGTAACAATCACTTTAGTTACTATGATTCAATTTGAACAGCAATTTTTGATAATCACACAGGAGAGATGGGCGATTTTAATAATAAATCTAATACAACCTGGGCGAGCGTCGCATCAAGAGGTGCGCAAAATGGTGCACTCAAGGGCAAGAAACGCCCTAGAGGGGGACCAGGAACCCAAGCCACCAAGAAACCACAAACTCAGACACCATCCGGATTTATGGTATTTACTATAAAACAAGATCAATACATGTACATCCAATGTAACCAACCCCTTTTAAAGGTGGAACACAGGCTCTGACTCTTCCTTGGGGATGAGTCCCCAACCCTGTGGGAGAAAACATGCGAGGCACAGCCCTCCCTTTTCCCCACGTGGTATATGTCACCACCAACAACATGGGCCACGGCTGGATCAATATTGGTTTCAAAACAGCCAAAGAAGCAGATGCCGCAGCAAAAGTCTGCATCAAAATTGCCCTTCCTGAGGGCAAAAAAATAATGTGCACCGCGCGCACCAGATGGAACAAAGCAAAAATTTTGTTCATCTCCTTTGACTCGCTCCCTACCAACCTTCCTTGTAAGGTAATTGAGGAGGAGCTCCGCAAAGGGCTTGTAGCCTATGGAGAAATCATGCAAATTGAATTACAACAATTTCGCCTGATGCCAACCCTGTGCACAGGCAAAGATATCGCCATGATCAACTCATTCCCCAAAGTGGAAGATAACTTATCAAGAATTCCCTGCACAGCAGAGTTTCACTTTGCAGATGGGGACAGTCATCCACATTCTGAGTTAAACCGGAATGTGCACCGCCCATATGCAACCACTGCAGTTCATTAGGGACACAAGGAACACACATGCCCCTTGAAGGAGGGCTTAATGGAAGCAGATTATTGTGAGGAAGCCAAGGACGAAATTAATGAAAACTTCGCCAAAATGACTGATGGCCACCACCCATTCCGCTGGGGTGAAGATGGACTTTACTCCATTGTGGACCCAGTTACACATAAACAATGCAAAGTGGCACAAAAAGCCCACAAGCCGGCAGCAGCTGGGGCGGCAGCACACGCGGAATCATCCACCAACCCTAGAACAAATTCAAGAGGTCATTTTTGGATATACACTAAGCCAACCACTCAGAACAATATGTCAGGTTAAAAATTTTCACAGCAACTTGACTGATTCACCAAGCAACGTCAATAATGCACATTTTGAGGAACAATTCAGCTGCAATATGGGTGAAAATGCAGTGCACAAATCTCCAAATTTGAACCCCAAAATTACAAAACCCAATCAGCACCCCGCATTGAACCATCATGAGACACATGTGGGAAAAGATAACACAAATTCCAAAAACCGCAATTCATATGAAAAATTGGGTCGGATCAAGGGAACTGACATTGTCACTGAGAGTATTGAGTACAGATGCGGAGCATGGCCAAAATGAGCCATGGTGGGTTAGGACCAGAGGGCCCTCCCAACTGCTCTTGAGGCGCCATGGGCACTTCAGTGTCAATAGGGATGATAAACATTGTGGGAGCCAGGGCTCTAACGTCCCAAGCAAAAAAGCTGGACTTCCTGCAAAAACTCCTTGTAGACATCTTGGCCATTCAAGAAACCCACTGTCTACAAGGGGAAGAAGGATCCTGGTCATCCAGGGTCTCACCATCACAATCATTATGGACGTCTCACTGTGGGGTGATCATCTGAAATAACAAAAAATTAAAAATTACAAACTCCTCATCATACCTTCATGGCTGCATCCTGGTAGCAATGATCACATGCCAAGAGGAAGCAATTTTGATAGCATGTATCTATGTACTGTGCACCGCAGATGAGAGAAAACAATTTCTAGAAACTGTTCCAACACTCACCCTCCCACCAGATACCATCCTGTTGGGAGATTTTAACTGCTGAGATAACCCCAACACAGACCGGTGGCCTAACCCCAGGGGATACCCACTGGGACACATCAAATTCTGCACAATGAAGGCATCCCTTGGCCTACAGGATGCCCTCCCCCGGATCACCACTCCTTCCCCACATGACATGGCCCAACATACACGAGGGAACGCTCATATCAATGAGCCACATTGATTACATCCTCATTCTGCAATCCCAACGATCAAGAATTTCCAAATTTTCAACAAAAAAAAGTCAATTTTCTAACCATTGACTTGTTTCAGTGCAGCTATCGCCAACCTGAAATCATGCACAGGTGACGCCCTGGAGAAAGCTACACCTAGAAAACATAAAATTACTCAAAATATCTGACTGGGTCAAACATGAGGACACGAACCCAGAATTCACAGCCCTATTCACTTTGGATCCCATTAAAACCTGGGCAAATTTCAAAAGGAAACTAATCAACAAAACCTGACATCTCACATCACATAAGTACACTGCCAGAACAGCCACAATCAGGCGTACCTTGGCGGAACTGGACCACCTCGAGCTAAACACCCCAAGATCTGGTTATAGCCCCAACTGGGGACGCAAATGGGCAGAAATATCCGCCTGACTAAACACTCATCTTCAAGCACCAACACAGAATCAAAGTATCAAACAAAGGTAAGTTCATAAAGGAAGGTGAGACATGTTTGACATATTTCTTCCGCCAATTCCACTCCCGCAGGATCCAGACCACATGCACAAAGGTCCACAAGAATGACGGCACTGTGGCAACTGACCCTGAGGAGGTCAAGGTGGAAGTACACCGCTATTACACTGAATTATACCACAATATGCTGACAGACCCACAAAAAACACAAAATTTATACAAACTGCCAGAATACAAAGTACACCGCCAGACCACAATATACTAAATCTAATTACATGGGAGGAGATTTGGGATACAATCCGCGGTGCACCACGTAGGAAATGCCCAGGGCCTGGTGGGATACCCTACAAATTTTACAAAAAATATTTTCAGCAAATTGCCCCCCTCCTATTGGCGTCTATGAACCAGTGCTTGCTGGAAACACGCCTCTTACCTGGTGGCCATGAATCATATATCATAACCTTGTATAAAAAGGGTGACGAATTGGACCTGGCCAACTGGCGTCCAATTGCACTCTCTAATACTGACACAAAAATTCTAACAAAAATTTTAGCAGCCAGATTAGGCGCAATAGCCTCTAACGTCCTGTCACCCAACCAGTTTGGGCTTATACCAGGGCGCTCAATCTGGAACAACATACACCCTGCTGCAAACATATGTAAGTACAAAGCAACTAGAGCCCTAGTCTTCTTAGACCAGGAAAAGGCATATAACCGCTTTAGCTGGTCATACCTAAAGGAATGCCAACACGCTTTCAAACTCCCACTCAGATTCATAAACTGGGCGATGCTCCTCACAGAATCTTCAACCATTGCTGTATGAGGCCCTGGCTTCCTAACTAACAAGATCACACCACACAGAGGGCTCAAACAAGGGGACCCCCTCAGCCCACTGCTGTATAATTTCAGTTTTGATCCACTCCTCCGCGTAACTGACTCACGCCTCATGGGCATAACTGCACAAGGCCAGCCAACAGTCAAGATACTGGCCTTTGCGGATGACTGCGTGGCAAATAGCTAACAACAATGATGCCTGACAGCTGGAACGCACCCTAGAGGAATACTCCATGGTGAGCAACACATCGCTCAACAAAAGGAAAACAGAAATCATTCTCTTAGGCAAGTACACTAACAACTGGGCTACAACACCAGAACCTCATACCCCCATATGAAGGAAAAACCCGCTCGTCTTACCCTTTGCATCACCTCCCACCACCACTCCTGTCTGACACCTTGGGATGTGGCTGGAAACAGGGGGATATGCCAATGAGACAATGGAAAGCAACATACTATAGCGGGTATCCAACTGCGTCGCCTCCCTCAAGGGAAGATTTCCAGGACTAACGGGGCGAGTAACAGTTGCTAACTCACTCATCCTCCCAATACTATGGTACCCTGCCCACGCGATCACCTTCTCACCCACCTTTATAACTTCAATCCGCGCGCTCATCCAGGGCTGGCTGTGGCCCAGATCCCATTTTCCCATACGGATGGAAACACTCTTTGGCCCACGCTCAAGCGGAGGCATGGGACTAATAAATCTTGAGAGCCATGCCAACCGCATCCTGGGTACCTGGATAAAGGAAATCTCTGCTCCAGACCTCCTGCAACAACATTGGTCCTGAGCAGCAAGGACTAACTTTGCACAGACGCTCAAATTAACCAACCCACATAGCCCACCCAGACTACTATCATACCTTGCTAAACACCATACTGCAACGGCCTGCATGAAACCTCCCCTCACTTCAAACGCATCCTCAAAACCATCCGCCGCATGGGATGGATCGTAGAGAACACTGGCACTGTGCAGGGAAGGGGATGACCCAGCCACCACTTCAAATTAAGAAATCCAGAAAACCACCCCCAGAGAGACATGCTTGCTATAACCCCAACCATTGCTAGAATAGAATACCTAGATGCGTTGGACATCCCCTACGATTTGACCATACATAAGACAGTGTGGAGAATGACGCACCACCCACTCCTACAGCTTAGGGTAAGCGCCAACGCTTTCGCTGTCTGAGAATGACCTATAGGATGGCGAACCACTCCATTTCCCTCCACACAACCTATGCAGTATGTGGAGGGGAGGGCTCCCTACATCACCGCCTAGAAACATGCCCCCCAACCAAAGCCATATGGCAGGAAGTCGCGCGCCTGCTTAAGCTCCAAAACGAGCAGAAATTTTCTATATCTAAGAGCCTCCTCGCGCTCCAGATCGAGTCACCAATCACATCTACCCTCTGCTCCCTAATGATACCCATTGAAATGTGGACAATCCACACCATTGCCTTAGATGCGTTCAAGGGCACAGTCCCAACCATCCATGGGGTTATCAACAGGTTTCACGTCCACTTACTGGAGCACTTCCAAGCCTGGCTCTATGGATATATGAGGCCAAGGCAACAGGCGCTCATAGAATCATGGTTCCCACTTTGGTTCCTCCACACAGACCCCTTCCTTCACACCTGCTCCATAGTGGGGGAAACCCCCTCGGGTAGTGCACCAACCCCCATACCTGGTAGTCCCACTGGCAACAGGGGTAACCTGAGTACCCCAGGGTGCCCAATTTTATCTATCTTCGTTTTTGACACATACTTGGTAATGCTGTACCCTGGTCAGCTTACCTCAGTTAAATAAATAAGATAGGGAAGTGTACACTTTTATTCTTACTGCACAGGTTGAAGTGTTTTAGAGTTATTGTTAAAAGATTAAAGGGTACAGTGATAATTTCATGAAGACAGTTATCCAGTTGTGTTATTCATAACCAAAGATATTCAACTTGCTTAGTCGTTCACCGCTAGACATGTGCTACCGCTCTTCTTTATAGTATATTGAAGGCTCTTCTGGACAAGGAAAATAATCCTATAAGCTCTTCACACATAAGCACTTAGAACACTTTTGTCAGAAATTAACCAGATGGATTCCTCCAATGATTTTAGCTGATTTTGGATGAGATAGATCATCTTGGTGGAATGACATATTGACTAAATTTCATGATTATTAGGTGATTGCTAGGTAGTAGCTCCCCTATTTGGGTTGAGCCAAATCCAATTATTTCGCTGAGTTTAGAAGTAGGATCAAGTGGAGCCAATGCTGGCCCAAATTAGTATAAAGGATCACTGGCAGCTAGTAGCTGAGGATGATCCACTTGAGTTGATTATTTAATGTCAGTGAAATCTAACAATTTCATGTTTGAGGAAGCTGAGGTTATTTCTTGTGTCTCATATATGTTATATTAACTATCACCTGAAAAGGTGATTTCCAATCAATTGACTTAGATGAGTCAAAATATGATGTTGGCGAGATGCTGAGATATTACAAGTTAAGTAAGTGACAAGGGGTTTCTGGCACATTATAAACAATTTGAAGGTCAAATCCAAATTCAATATTCATTTAAGTTAATTATATATATGGCTCACTGGTGATTCAAGGCCAAGGATGAGCCAAAACTAATAATTGGTCATTGGGAAGGATGGGGCAAGAGGGTTGACGCCAGGGAAGAGAGTTATGAAGTAGAAGGCTGAAAAGAATGGTTGGCTGGAAGGTTCAGCGTAAAGCTGATAGGCCAGCAGTGGGCGCATTAGCCCTTTTATAAATAGTATGAATACCATGCGATTCCCTTTTAATAAACATCTCCCTTTGCCTAATCTACCCTTTTTTAAGTCTTTAAAATTTATTTTGTTGGTTGGGGGTTAGGTTAGGGGATCCCAAAATGACATGGGTTACACACCAAAGGGTCAGCTGGTGCTTCTAGCCCTGTGCCTAAGGCAAAATGGCAAGGGCTGACCAGTCTCCATACTGTTTGGCCTGCCAACTAGCAAAGCCCACAGTCAATTTTCCAACAGTGGTGCTCACTATAGGGGGTTTCGCTAGTGGGCTTGCTTGAGTAGTTGAAGGATGGGTTAGAAGGTGGTGAGAGCCACTGGTTCAGACCTGGCGCTCCTTTGAGGGGGCTCTGGGGTGTTCTTGGCCCACCATTGGGGTGGGTTGCACTGAAGGATACCATCTGGTTAAGTGGGGGAATGTCGAGAATACAATCAGATGGATCCTTCTGATAATATCAGAATTAGGGGCACTGGTTAGTTGGGCATGATTGCCAGCTAATTGCCTAGTTCAATATTATCTAATGTTATATAATATTAGTTTAATTTAGGTTCAGCAGAATCTGCATTTGCCACCAATTTCCATTTATAGGTCTTTGTGGTAATTTATGATGGAAAGCCAATAAATCCATTGCCAAGCATCTGAATATGGTTCCACTGCTAATTCAGAGCACCAGCGACTTATGCCAATCATTCTCAAAGTTTTAATTATTTATGATTTTTTATACAATTGACCAGCAACTCGTTCTGAGGATGAATCAACCTAATTTAATATATGGTGATCAGATGAGCGAATTGGGAGGGAATTGTTACCATGAATGACCAAAGATTTATGAAAGTGCCAGCTTGGATGGCCAAGGGGTTTTAATAGTTAAAGTAGCCTATAATATAAATAGTCATTCATTCCCTTCAGATAAAAATCTCTCTTGCCCATATTATTTTACTTGTTAGTATAACAACTAGATTAGGATAAAATGGGATTGGAGATCCCTGAAGTTGACATGAGGTGACGCACCTGGAGTGGTCCATGCTTCCAGATCCCATATCTCAGCCCTATGAGAAACTGGCAGCAACCTGGCCAACTGTCCACCAATGATGATGTATCAACTGGCTGCCAGCCCTACAGGGTGCAGTGCGGGAGTGCCTTGGCCACCCAAAATGGGGCAGGACTTGATGGGGTATTCCCAGATGAGTTGGCAAAGGGTTGAGATGGTGGGGCAGCTCAGGAGTGCCTTGGCCTCACAGGATGGGGGAAGGACTCGATGAGGCACACCACATATCCTGTGGCTCAGGTGAAGTCGTTGGTCTGCTGTGTTGGTGGGTTGGACGCGGACTTAGAGGGGGTTGGTATGCCAATGAAGGCGAAATGGCTAAGGATCATCCAGTCTTAATACTGGTGGGCTGTCACACTAACGGAGATCACTATTTGGAAAAGCGATTTTTACATTTGGTGCTCACTAAAGGAGGCCCATTGATCAACTTATTATATAGCTTCATACTTGCCACTCAATGGCGCAACCAGTTCCTCTTGACAGGGTACTTCCCCAGCTTATTAAGTTGTTACAATACGTGGAACTGAAGCTTGCCTTGGATACACTGCTTCAGGCTCAAAAAATGCTCTTCTGCAAAAATAAGAATCTAACCAATCAGCTCACCAAGGCTTTTCACAAACTGCACCTGGTGGGAGACCAAACCAACTAACTTGACGACCACTTGAGTGAAACTACAGAGTGGCTATACTGCCCAGAGCATAAATTAAATGAGGTTGTTAGGGAGGGAGAGGTCTATAGCGACAAGCTGCTCCCCATGTCATCATGATGGAAACATACACTGGTTTTTCAAGCGTTTTGAATTTTCTGTGAAGGGGGATTCAGATCAGCGGAAAGATAAACTGTTGTTATCCGCTTTGGATGTTGCAAGCTCTGGTCAGGTCATATGTTACCTTAAAAGTGGTACAGTAGCGTATCAAGAGGTGAAAGAGTTTGTGATCCATCTGTTTGGGGGCAAGGCAGAAATGGCTCAGCGTAAGGCAGAGTTTATTAAAGTATCTTTCTAGAAGAATGTGTCCTTGGCACAGTTTGCAGAGCGATTTATAGCAGAAGCTCACCTGTTGTTGGGAGCTAATATCATATCTAATGAAGAGATGGGCAGAGCAATGACGGTGGCTGTCAAGCAATATTGTGAACTGTATAATGCTATGTCATAATTTCTTGACAAGAACGCAGAGCTAGTAAAATTGTTCGTCATTTGCGCCATCTATCCGCCACTTTTAGTGCTCCCAATGTATAATGGAAAGACCCTGCAACTGCTACCAAATCCCCGCCAGTATTGGAACAACAACGACTTAAGTATAATCCATTGGGGAATACTTGACCTCTTAACGCTTTGACCAGTACTTTCCGACCCCATTATTATCAATCAGCTTATCCTCAGATGAGTTAAAATTCTTTAATTACTTACAGACCTGGAGCTATGGGTGCAAGCATAGATGAGTGCCTTTAATAAAAACTTGTTTCTCATGTGGCCAATGAGGACATTATGCAACTAGATGTCCAGGTAAACTGAATGTCAATACAGTACCAGTTGCCCTGAACAAACAGAGAAAAGGTTGAGCGGAGTAGAGATGGGATGCTCTACTTCTGCTAACTCAAATATATATGTCCCTAGTGATTCTCACGAGTCACTTTGTGCCATACCTGATACTCACCACAACTATTTATTATATCAACGAATTCTGTCATGTTTACATGACTTTATAGAGGGCAGCAACATCAGGGACAAGGATGAGCGGCAGGATATCCAGAAGATGAAACTTCAGGCCCTTCCTGATCTCAAGTGCACCTTGGATCAACGCTGGGTACAGGCAAGGTATGCCCAGGTTGGTACAAGTGAGGTGTCTAAACCCAGCCCCTGTTTTGGCTCTAGGGATATACGAACAAGTTTTAAACTAAATGATGATGGGACAATTCAGTTAATTGGGGATCTGTGGTTTAAAACCTATTCCATTACAAAATTGCAAGCTTGGGTTGGGTTCAACTTCAGTCAATTACTCAAGTAAAGTTGATTTCAAAGTATGTGACCTTTTTAGATGGAAGCGTGCACCTATTAGTGCACCAAGGCTTGGTACCACTTCTGCCAATCCAAAATTCTCTCAAGTTGGTTTTAGTATCTTTGCTCAAGACCAACGTTTCTTGTTGGTTATCCTCCCAAATAAACCCCATAGTCATTTTACATTTTTTTCTATATGCTGACTTGAGCTCACCTGTGCGCGGACCTCTTTGAAGAGGTCTTGCAACTGTAACAGATGGGGCTCCCAAGGCCCAGCCCGCCACTGTCCCTAAACCTACACCCACATATATGGCCATACCAACTCCAAATGGTCCTGTCCAGATGGATGGCCTTGCCGGGAACACTGGGCTGAGGTGCAGTGCACTGGCATCTGTCACCTCAGGCCTCTGGGCGAGGTGCGTCCCTATGGCCTCTGTCACCTTGAGGTCGCCGTGCTGAGGTGCAGCCAACTGGCCTCTGTCGCCTTGGGCCACTCTGGCTCCATCCCCTTTCGCCAGGTCATGACCACTCCAAGAGGATCCCAGCGCCCACCCCCTCCTCTCCTCCTTATCACACCACCATTCGCGTCCCCAACCTTGCTTAAATAAATACAATAAAAACTATATTTTGAATTCATTGTGGGGAAGGCCGACCATGGGATGGACACTTCCAAATATGACTCAGGAAAGACAAACTTAGTACCAGGGGAGGCACCCCAGAGAAGCGATGCTATCTCTTGTTGCCAGCGGGAACGCCACTTATGGGGAGGGGGAGTGAACGTGTGAAGGGGCCGTAGCCACTATTGAACACGTGTGGAGGAAGGGGTCTGATTTGATGAACCAGACTGGGAACCAGGAGGAGACCAGCTGTCGGTGATGTGGTGGGAGGTATCCAAACATCCATGCTTGAAAGTGGTCCACCAAATGAGACCGGAATCTGTGGACAGTTTCTGGGAGGGTGGGGGTGGAGCCTGCGATGGCATCCAAGACAATCGTGTGGATAGTCCACATGGCGATTGCAACCACCAGAGCATGGAGGGAGGGTGGAAGGGGGAGGCCATTGATGAAGCAAACATATCTCTTGACAGACTGAAGGGATGCGTTTGATCCTGGCCCAGCAGACGTTGTACTTCGCGCCATATCACTTTAGAGGTGGGGCACTTCTCCAGGCGGTGGAACAGCGTTCCATACTGGCCACACACGACACAGGATGAGTGTAAAGCGTTAGAGCGCTCAGCTGTACGATACACCCGCCTCAGTCAGCGCCACACATGGGAGCGGACTTGAGGCAGCAACAGAGGATGATGTGCGAATTTCCAGATGGTCTTTTGGGTCTCAGTGGAATAAGGGATGTCCATCATGTCCAGGTAGTCCACCCTGGATAGGACATGGGGTCGAATGGAGATCACGCCATCATGGATGGGTAGCCCCTGTACCTCTTGTGTGAACTGAGGAGAGGGGCGGCCTCTTCAGGTTGTATGTCCGCTAATATGAATTCTCCACTCTGCGCTTCGCATGGAGAGTAGGATTCGTTTGTAGTGGGTTTTTGTCCCGTGAGGACCTGTGGCCGATGTGTGTGATGCGAGGTATTTCATCAGGGAGTGGGGGTTTGATGGATTGTTGAGGCCCAAGGCTTGGGAGAAGTTGGAGCAGGCTGCGCGGGACCAGTGTTGGGATGGGAGTGTAGGAGCGGTGACGGCCGCGATCCAGGTGCCCAGGATCTTGGCAGCATGGGCTTTGAAGTCAAGCAGGCCCATGCCACCATGATGATGAGGGCCAAACAAGACCTCTAGCCGTACTGGATGAGGGCGGCCTGACCAAAGCCATCCTTGCAGCAAGGCATACAGGGATTTGAAGAAGCTTGGGGAGAAGGGGATGGCGTGGGCCTGAACCAGACTTTGGATAGGAACATAGAGTTGGCTAGAACAACCCTGCCAGTAAGGGTAGTAGGGTGGGCTCTGAGAGAGGCGATTCGCTTCATCACGTTGTCCAGTATACAGCACTCCATTACTGCTGACGCGTATCCGCCTGCCTCCATCCACACGCCCAGATGGCGCACCAGTCCTATGGTAGGACGTGGAATGAAGGTGAGCACCAGTGGAGCGGTGTGTGTTGAGTTAGTAAGGCATGGACGTGGGCAAGCAGATGGGCTGGGTTGGGAACTAATTGCTGGGGCCCAGCAGTTCTGAAACCGACCAAGGAGGATGATTTTGGTTTTGGAGGTGTTCAGTGCCGCGTTGCTTACCTGGGAATATTCCTGTATGAGGGCTTCAAGCGCGCGTGCATCTTTGTTATTAGACACCCCAACCGCACAATCATCTGCAAACGCCATCATTTTGACTGGGGTTTGGCCTGGCACATGGACCCCAGTAAGGCGGGCATTCACATTTCGCAGTAGTGGGTCAAGGCTGAAGTTGTATAAGAGTGGGCTGAGGGGGTCCCCATGTCGCAAGCCCCTTTGAGGGCGGACTACTTCCATTAGGAAGCCTGGGCCACGCACTGCCATTGTTGCAGATTCCGTGAGCAGCATCACCCAATTGATGAAGCGGGGGGGTAGGCGGAATTGTTGGAGGCAGGCCCTTAGGTATTCCCAGTTTACTCTATCATAGGCCTTTTGTTGGTCAAAGAATACCAGTGCCCCAGAGGCTGTGGACTGACATGCATTAGCCACAGAGTGCACGTTATCCCAAATCGACCTTCTGGGGATGAAACCAAATTGTTCTGGGGAGATGGTGGCAGATGCTACAGTCCCTAAACGGTTAGCCATGATTTTTATTAGAATTTTGGTGTCTGTGTTTGTTAGAGAAATGGGGCGCCAGTTGGCTAAGTCAAGCCTATCCCCTTTCTTGAGGAGTGTGACAGTAAAGGCCTCATGTCCTCCTGGTAGGAGGCGCGTTTCTAACAGGCTTTGGTTGAGTGAGGCTAGCAGCAATGGGGATATATATTTAAAATATTTTTTGTAGAACTCATATGGAATGCCATCTGGGCCTGGGCATTTTCGGTTTGGCGCACCACGAATGGCTGTCCATAATCTGTTTGGAGTAATTAAGTTCATTATTTCTGGGTATCAAAAAATGGTGTGGATATGAGCTCAGTTGAGAAATTCCGCCATTTCGGCCAGCTGAATTTGGTTTGGCTCGGTATAACTCGGAGTAATATCTTTGCATTTTGATTGTCAATTCAGCTGGTGTGTCTGCAAAGGAATTATCCAATCTTCGCACCTGTGTGCAGGCCACGCTCTGGCATGCTGCGAAAATTTTTTTGAAGAAGTATGCAGTGCACTTGTCGCCTTTAGTGATGCATGTGGCCCTGAATTGGACACAAACCCAATGTTTGTGTTGTCTTTTGAGTGCGTTGAGGTGGGCAGCTGCCTCCGCCCACTTCCGGCCCCATGCAGGGCTATATCCTGTGGCTGGAATGTTGGACTCCAAGTGGGCCAATTCTGCCAGTGTGTGCGATATAACCGCCGATGTGGCTCATGAGCGTCTGGAGGAGAGATGACGATAGTGGCGGATGGTGTCATCTTTAAAAGTTGCCCATGTGGAAATGGGGTCCGCGCAAGATGGTGCAACAAACGATTCTGTCAAAGTTGCCTCTTCCACCCACGTGGAAAGTCCTGGCGATGCGAGCTTGGGGGGGCGGATTTTGTACCAATGTGGGGCCTTTGCAACTGTGATGGGTAAGTGGTATGTTATTGAGACCAGTCGATGGTCAGAGAATTCCATTTTAGTTGTTTTGAAGTGGGAGATGTGGGGTTGGAATTTTGCTGGCGCTAGAAGAAGGTCGATGCGGGTCATGGACCTTAATTGGCTGTTATGGACGTGGGGACGCGTCATGTTTTTGAGCAGTGGGGCATGTCATGGCAGCGCATCCCTTAACCCAAGGGTGGCTTTTAGAACGCGTAGTTCTACGTGACCCTGTGGGGTGTGGGGTGAGGGTGGCCACCGGTCCATTGGTGAGGTTAGCCAACAGTTCATGTCACCAACTAGGAAGTTATTGGGGTAGCAGAAGGGATTTGACCGATGAGAAAAATTCCCGATGCTCATGTGCACCGTTTGGGGCATAAATGTTGACGATTGTATGTGCAACATTGGCCCATGAGAAGGTGACAATGAGCACTCGGCCATTTAGGAATATTTCTGAAGATGTAAATTTGAAAAAATTGTTTTTCCAAATTAGCACCCCACAGTGCTTTGACCAAAAGGATAGGGATGGTAGGAGCATTGTTTTCCAAGCTACCTCGTAACCTTGTGGACAGTGGGACTCCTGGATGGCCAGGATATCCACGGGTAAATTGTTTTGTAAAAAACTCAGTTTCCTAGCCTGGGACAGGGAGGCCTTAAGTCCGGCGATATTCAGCGTCCCTAGAGTGAAGGTTTCCCCCTTCGCACCTTAGGTGCGAGGGGGTGGGCCCCCAGGCCCACCAGCCTCATTCAGGTCCCCACGGGCTTTCACAGCAGTGCGGGTATTAGCAGCAATGCTATCAGGGTTTTATAAATTTTTGTGGAAAGAGTCACGTTGGCTTTGGCCTTCACTTTTGTTTTCCCAACGTTGGACGAATTTTTTGCAGTGCGGATAAGTTTGGTGCACCGTTGAGTGGGGCAAAAAATTTTTTGGTTGGGATAGGTCCCAAGTCAGTTTTGACTGGGGCTTGGGTGCAACAATTGGGTGAGATCAAATCTCCCATCGGATCCTCGGATTGAGTGGCCCATTCAGCATGGGCCTCCCAATCTGATTGGGTGATGGATTCCCAAGTTGCTTCCGCCATGAAGGTCTCCATGTCCTCCTGGCGTTGTGAGTGTGGGATGGTGGTGTTGGCCTTGGCCATTTCCTTGACCGCGGCCCTACAGGCCTGCTTGGCCTTCTTCTGCTCCTGCGGGGAGATGGGCTTTACCAATAGGTAGCAGCCTTATGCTCCCCACGGGAAAGCCTCCTTGGTGCTTGCGGTTGGTTCATAGTGCGCCTCTCCGCTGGCCATGGCCGCTGAGGGGTGCTCTTGGAATGTGACACCCTCTTTAATGGGGCACGCATGCACCTTATGGCTGAACGCATCACAGTGGGTGCAAATGGGGGGCGCGCTGTCCATGGTTACCCAGAATGGGTGGGTGGTATGCCCTGCAATATCAATAAAGGTGGAGTGCAGGATCTGGGTTAGGTCCTTTGCGATCTCCTCAGTTGGGGTCAGAACTGCAATGGCTTTGCGGTGCACAGGTGTGGCATCAGCATGAAACGTTGCATTTCAAAAGATTGTATTTCGCCATATATGGCGAGACCATCTTTCAGGTGTTGCTCCAAAATGTCACGTTTTACCGTAGTAGGCAAAAAGTCAAACGTGAGGAAAATTTGGTTAGATTTTGTCCATCTGGTGCATTTAGTTTCAACGACCCGTTGCCCTTTGGGGAGGTCGACCACTATGCGCACCGCTGCAGCCTCATCTGCTGCTAGTTTTCTTTCAAAACCTAGGTCCAGCCAACCATGCGACATGGAGTGAGGTGCAACGTACACCGCAGTTGGGAAAATTTTGTGTACATCTTCACAAAATTTTTCCCATAGGGCTGTTTTTTGGATGTCCAGATACACACGGACTCCAAATTCCACCGACAAAAGTGGCTGGGAATGTGGCGTGTTGATGTACTGGTTGCATCGTGCTTGCCACGTGAGTATCTCTGGGGAAATTGTGACCGCCAGTTTTTTTTAGATTTTTCTTCTATTCCACCAGATTCTCCAGGGCGTTTTCAAACGTTAGAGGCCGCGGGCCTTCCGCCTGCTCCTCTTGCCTTGCTTGCCCAACTGCTCCCAGACATGGGCGCAGACTAAACCCCTCAATGAGATTATCAAACTAGATTTAATCTTGAATGAATAGGTTGCAAAAGTGTTTGCAACGAGAAAGAAAAGTGGCACCATAAGCTTATATTATATTTTATTTTAGCTTTTAACATGTGTATATAGGGAAGGAACTGGGAGCTGGAGGCTCCTCAGTTCTGTTTTCTATCAACTTGGTAAAAGTTTTAAATAAAGAACCTAAAATTCATATATTTATAATTTGGGTTTATTTTAAAGATATTGCCTAACTGCAGCCATGTTTAGCTTAAATCAACAAGAATTGGACTTTGAGAGTGAGCTTGGGAGAGCTATTGCCTCCCTTTATACCTTGTCTTGGAGTCAAGGCATGTTGCTGGGGTTAAGTATACTTGCAACTGTCTTCCAGGGGGTGCTTGTCCAATCCTGTAGCGCGCGCACCAGGAGAGTAGTATCAGGAGTCCTGTCAGCCCTATGGTCTGTAACATGGATCCTGTTGCCCAACTCATTCGTGGCTCATTGGAAGGAGCCAGTGCATTACATTAAGCAGAACTCATTTACTTTCCTGTCGTTGTGGTGGCAAGCAAAAGAGGTGCCAGAAGAAGTTGTGTTTCCAAAGTGGTATAACCATATTGCAACACTCTTGATGGTGATATTCTCCACCGCCTTTTTGCTTCATGAATTATACCAGGTTTTAGAGTGTGTGTCCCGGGATGGTGGGAAAGTGGTAGGGCCTGGGAAGGACAAAGGAAGAATTCCCACAGTTTTAAAATCAGAAGACTTGGAACTCATCCACCAGATGTTTAGCCAGGTTCAGTTTCAGGGACGTTTGACAAAGGCAGCGGGTGGAGAGGATTCGTTTGCCTTGCAGTTAAGTCAGGTTCTGTTGGCACTTCCAGTAAAGCAGTCAAACTAAGTGCAAGAACTTTTGGAAGATCAGTCAGGGTTACCCATATCGGTGGAGGAATGTCTGGATTGGATTGACCGTGCAGCATGTCCAGATGAGGCACAGGATTCAGCCTGGGCGGCGTTAAAGCAGTGTGGTCAAGGGAAGAAGTCAGTGGAGGAGTATGGCCAGATGTTCCGCGCATTGGCAAGAGCAGCAAAGGCACCTGAGTCTCAGCTTCCGCGCATGTTTCGCCAAAACTTGCAAGCTGATTTATTATTGGCAATGGCGGCGGTGAAACCTGCAGCGACGTTGGAGGAAGAGGTGGGTTTAGCCTTGCAGGTAGAGCGACAGTTGAGTTTGGTATGGGCCCATCAGGAATTTGTGCGACCCCCAGGGATTCCGAGGACAGAGTGGTGGAAGAAGGGCAGGTTCAGAGCCCATACATGGTTCTAAGGGGTTTAGCTATGTGGAGGAAGGAAAGAAGAGTCAAGGAAATCCTGAGGGTATGGTTGAGGTGCGGGAGACAGGGATTCCCATCGAGATTACCGCTCAGGATCCTGAGGCTCAGAATAAGAAGGCTCCTTATAATTTTCGCAAGAAGCCAGTGAATCCAGTGCCTCAAAATAAACCGCTTACTTCATCTTATCCTTATCTGATTTTGCCCGTCAATGTGCTTGTGGGGATGAAGGAAGGGATTGCGGTGAAGTTCTAGCTTTGATTGACACCGGAGCTAGGGAAAATTATGTTGACGAGAAGTGGGCAAGAAGCCATGGATTGTCATTACAGAAGGATGGATGGGTGACGTTGGCAGACGCCTCCAAAAAAACGGCGGTATGGCGAGTGCAGGCCAAGGTCCTGTTGAGATAAGCCCGGAGGTATTCAGGGAGGAGTTTCACGCCAGAGCTCACCTGCCACATTTGGTGGTGCTGGGGATGAGATGGTGGCAACATTTCTGCCCACAGTTTGATATGAAGAGAGAGGGTTCTGTTGTCGCCTAGAGGTCAGGGGACGTGTAAATGGACGTTTCAGTCCCAAGGTTCGTTGGTGAAGCACATGGGTGGAATCACCTCAAGTGTGCCAGGGGAAGGATTGCCGAGGGAGTATCAGGATTTTGAGGAGGTGTTTGAGCCTAAAGTTGATGCGCCTTTTTCGCCTACAGGGGATTTTGCATTTGGATTCCGGTTCAAGGAAAGCTCTGAGTTACCAAAGGGCTGTCCAGTCTATCCGATGAATCCATGGGCCCAAGAGGCATTGGTGGATTATGTCCATAAGATGATGGATATGGGTTTGATTGTGCCTTCCAAGTCGCCGGTGGTTTCACCAGTCCTGTTGGTTCCCAAGTCAGGGGGAGTTACGTCCTTGTGTTGATTTCCGACGCCTTAATGAGGTGACGGAACCTGACCCTATCCAATGCCACTCATGGAGAACATTCTGCCCATGATATACGGGTGTGGGGTGTTCACCAAATTGGATTTGGTGGACGCTTTCAATCAAATTCCTGTTCGCCCTGAGCACCAGCGGTATACGGCTTTCAAATGTCATCTGGGAAACTTTGAGTACAGGATTATGCCATTTGGGCTACGCAATGCCCCTGCAGTTTTCCAGCGCATGATTGATCATGTATTGGGGGACTTAGTGGGTAGGTGTTGTGTTGCTTATATGGATGACATCCTGGTGTTTTCCAGATCGGCACAGGACCATATGAGGGATGTGAGAAGTGTGTTGGAGGTGGTTAGGAACACGGTCTTGAAGTTGAAGCCGTCCAAGTGCGAGTTCAATAAGGAATCGGTGTCCTTCCTAGGGAACGTGGTCCTCCAAGAAGGGATAGCGATCTATCCTGATAAGTTGCGGTGGTGCGGGAATGGAAGGCTCCTGGGAATAGGACTGAAGTGCGAAGCTTTTTGGGGGTGGTAAATTTCGTGCGGAGGTTTTCTAGGGATCTGGCCCAATGGGCTGTGCCGTTGACAAGACTGACAGGAAATGTGCCGTTCATTTGGGGGGAGGCTGAGGAGAGGGCATTTCAGCAAGTGAAGACGAGTTTGCTGACAGCCCCAGTTCTGGCACACCCTGACCCAAACAAACCATTCGTGGTAGAGACTGACGCGTCAAATTTTGCACTTGGAGCCATATTGTTGCAGGAGGGTAAAGATGGGGTTGAACATCCTGTTTGTTACTTCAGTCGGAAGATGGCACCAGCTGAAACCAACTATCCGGTTATGATAAGGAACTTTTGGCAATAGTTGCAGCTTTAGGGGAGTGGCAACACCACCTATTGTATGCCAGGCACCTGGTTGTCATCTAAACGGACCATCGAGCCTTAGAATACTATAAGTCCCCACGCCTGATGAACCAGAGGCAGGCCCGGTGGCACTTAGAGTTGGTTCAATATGACCTGCGAATTGAATACAAGCCGGAAAACAAAATATCTTGCCAGATTTATTGAGCCGTGATTCTGCACTGGTGTTTTCTGATGAGGAGTTGAGGAAGTTCAATACAGCCACAATGTTGCCACAGAACCTGTTTGCAATGATACAGGGCTGAGAGAAGGAATGGCAGGAACAATCCGGACTGCACAGCAAAGATGTGAGCTGGGCCAACGGATAAGAGAAGAGACAGGAGAAGGTGAGGCAAGCAGGGGGCATGCGGGATTCTCAGTTCAGGGTGGTATCATACGCCATGAGGGAAGGATTTGGGTCCCTGTGAAGATTCTGCAACAAGAGGTAATGGCAGCTAATCACGACCATCCTCTGGCAGGTCATCCCAGTCAAGAGAAGACGTTAGATCTTGTCCGCCATCACTATTCGTGGAGAGGTGTGGGTGCGGTGGTGCGGAAGTATGTTTCGCGTTGTGTGGTTTGCGCCAGGGCAAAGGCCCAATGGGTGGCACCGGGGGGAAATTGAAGCCGCTTCAAATTCCTTCTAGGCCATGGTCCTCAGTGAGTGTGGACTTCATCACAGGACTGCCCAAGTCACAGGGGATGGATGCCTTGATGGTGGTGGTGGATCGCCTGACTAAATATGCAGAGTTTTTCCCTTGTCGGTCAACCATTTCTGCAAAGGTGGCAGGACAGATTTTTGTAAATGAGGTTTTCTCCAGACATGGGGTGCCTGAAGAGATTGTGTCGGATCGTGGTCCACAATTTACATCTAAATTTTGGCTCCACATGTTGGGGAATCTAAAGATCAAGGCTTGCCATTCATCAGCATACCATCCTCAGTCAGACGGCCAAACTGAGAGAGTAAATCAGATATTGGAGCAATATTTGAGGTGCTATGTCTCAGGGCGGCAGGATGACTGGGTATATTGGGTGAAGCTGGCTCTTTTGCTTATAACAATCATAAGCATTCATCCACGGGTATGACCCCATTTTTCACAAATCACGGCCAACACCCAGGGGGTATGGGGCCCAGGGAGCAAGGTCGGAATCCAGCGGCAGATGAGCTGTCGCGAGATACCCAGGACACCCTGGAGCTCTTGAAGAAGAATTTGGTGGTGGCAGTCGCGGCTCAGAAGAGGAAGGCGGACCGGCATAGATCTGAAGGTAGAGCTTTCAAGAGAGGTAATTGGGTCTTGGTGAATGCTCAGAACTATGCCTTGCCTGTAAGGAGCCAGAAATTGGGGCTGGTGGCGTTGGGCCCATATCAGGTAGTGAGGGCGGTGAATGAGGTGGCATTTGAGCTGAAGCTCCCAGAAGGGTCAAGAGCCCATCCAGTGTTGCATGTATCGCAGCTCAAGCCATTCTTTGGCCAGCCACCTGAAAGGGTTTCTCCTTTATTTCCAGCTGAGGAGGAGCCAAAGAGTATGAAGTTGAGGAGATTCTCGACACCAAAGTGGTGTGAGGACGTCGTTCATTCTTGGTATATTGGGTGGGTCATCCTATTGAGGAGTCCATATGGCAGTTAGCTAGGATTGTGCCCGATGTCCTGAGAAAATCCAAGAGTTCTTCCTGTCTAGGGGGTGATGTGATGGTTGAGGTCTATCCTCAGCATCACATTGCCCTGATCTTTGGTTAGACAGGGCAGGCTGTGTCTGTATGTATGGAGGAGGAGGGGGCGTTGGTTCTGGCAAGGATGCCTAAGGGGCCGGAGCTTGGAGTAGGCCAAGGAGCAAAATGGGCGTCCAAGTCAGAACAAAACGGAAAACGAGTAAAGTGGGTAGTTTTGAGATTTGATTTGGATTCAAATTGAGAATGGAATGAAACGGGTGCTTGGGAGTTTCGCGGTTCAATTGGGATTCAAAATGGAACTGGCGCGGAACCTTTGAGGATTGGAACTGGTATGAAACCATTGAGTAAGGATTCCGCGATCCTGCTGTAAAGTTTACACCAAACATCATTCAAGCTGGCACCATAAGCTTATATTATGTTTTATTTTGGATTTTAACATGTGTATATAGGGAAGGAACTGGGAGCTTGAGGCTCCTCAGTTCTGTTTTCTATCAACTTGGCTAAATTTTAAACAAAGAACCTAAAATTCATATATTTATAATTTGGATTTAATTTAAAGATATTGCCTAACTGCAGCCATGTTTGGCCTAAATCAACAAGAATTGGACTTTGAGAGTGAGCTTGGGAGAGCTATTGCCTCCCCTTATACCTTGTCTTGGAGTCAAGGCATGTTGCTGGGGTTAAGTATACTTGCAACTGTCTTCCAGGGGGTGCTTGTCCAATCCTGTAGCGCGCGCACCAGGAGAGTAGTATCAGGAGTCCTGTCAGCCCTATGGTCTGTAACATGGATCCTGTTGCCCAACTCATTCGTGGCTCATTGGAAGGAGCCAGTGCATTACAAGAGCACAATAAAAATTGTATAACTATATAAATAATTGTTTTCCAAGGGATCTGTTTTATAAAAATAAACAAGGGATATAAATAGTGATTTGGCACTAAACCTTTCCATTGCGCCACAATGGAATGGCATCCATCACTAATGCATTTAACCCTAAGGAGTCATCAAAAGTGATGAACCTTCATTCGCCTAGTCAGTTTCTGCCACTGACTAAATTATGCATTCTTTCAGTTTAGATTCCAATATAGCGTATCCCAATGCCTTTATCCAACCACAGAAGATTAAAAATTTACAAGCTAGCAATCTTCTTAGGCAATGGGACCATTTACCTATTAATAACATGTTGCATTACTTCAAGCTAACCCAAAAGTTACTACCAATAAAAGTGTTACCGCTTCAGCAACTCAAGAACACCCTTATTGATCGGTGACAACCCCAATAATATGCATAAGAAACTTTAACTATTAATAATTAAATCACCAGTCAAACTCCTCACAGACAATTTTTTTGGTATATCCCTGGTTGAGCATTAACCCTTTAGAATTTTAATTATAAAATATATTAATGTTTATAGGAAAACAAACTCAAACAATAGTCATCACACAGTGGTAACTTCAATATCTGCTATATTTTACTTTATTACAAAGAAAACCCCAGCGGACCAAACAGATATGTACTTACAAGTTAAATGGATGTGAGCATCTTAAAATACCAATAGGAAGTGAAAGTTAAGGAAAGGAAGACAAATTTTGAGTAATGGGGTAAACCCTCCCTACATATGTGTAATAGGCCAGGATTGTATGTTTCGACTTTACTGATTTTCATGGCTAGACATAGGCATGGTTCATGATATCAACATATACTAATCTCTACTTTAATAAAAAAATTGATTTAAGCTATAGACATACTTATAACCTCATCATAAAGGTGGTAGCAGGACGCCATTTTTACTAGGCTACCATTGTTATGGATTCAGCTGATAAGAATTAGACTGGGCTCAGGACCATCTAGTACTATAAAAAGAATTAGACTGGGCTCCCAGTAGGGGTGTGCGAGCACCCAGTGGAGATCCCAGAATGCCATAGGCATAGCGGTCTGAGTGACTAGTAAGAGTGAAATTCTAATGGGGACTTGAGGAAAGTAAAAGTTCGTAAATGTACTGAAGGCCCCCAAGGCAAACTAGATGGTTGCAATGGGGGCAACTGCAAGTCTTGCAGGGGCAACCCCCAAGGGCGGGAGAGGCAGGGAGGACGATGACTCCTCCAGGGTTCACAGTTGCTGGTCTTCAGATTCGAACAGGAGAGCTTGCTCACCAGTGAGGGACAGCACAGGGGCCACCGCATGATCAGAGGTGAGAACAGAGGTGGAATGTGACCCCAAAAGAGGATTGGGACCGAGTTTCCCCTGGATGGGGTAATCCAGGTCCCACAGGTAGGCGGAGCCATTAGTGGCTGAGCCAGTTATGGACCCTGAGTCTATGAGTGGTGGGAAAGGGCTGCTCTGGTCTGCTCCAACCAGGGAGTGGTTTTGGAAAACTCAGCAGTAGAACTGATGGGAGGTTCTTGTTAAATGGATGCACAGTAATGAATGAAACAGCAGGTTCATCATTGGGAGCAAGGAGATTTACTGCATTTATGATCTACTGCCGCATGGTGGGTCAAGCAACTGGATGATCCAATCAGTGAACATCAAGTATGAGAACTTGGGTGACGGCATGCTTCAGCATATCAATTGGCGGAATTTTAATAGAAAAGTAAGGCAGATGGAGGCTGTGGCATGCTGTACAAGGAATTCAAATTTTATTAAGCATAAAGCGCAGAAGATAAGAGAATGAACCAAAAACTTCCCCTGGGCAGGGCAGTTGCCTTAAGTACTGAATAATTCTCATAGGGAAGGTATCATGGAATTGAGTGTTGGGGTTTGGCGATGGGATTTGGTTAGCTGTCACAGAGGGAGGTAGAGTGATGCTTGTGATTTTGACAAAATAAAAAGCTTTTGCAAATTTTCCTGCATTCTTGTACCAATCCATGTTGTTGGTACCAATCCAGGTCCTGGTCATCTGAGTCAGCCTGTTTGCTTAATTTGGATTTTCTGGATTTGTCCTGGGAGGCAGGGTCCATTGGGCGTGTTGTTTGAGACTTGGTTCAAAGCCTCAATTGGACTATTCACATGATCCAAACTTCCTAGATCCGTTCCAGAGTGTTGTGGCAACTGGTACAAGTCATTTGGTACCTGTTTCAAGATTTGAGTCATGCCCTAATCTGATTTTGGTGCTGGCCAGTTTAAACCAGCTCCCCTCAGACCAGAATTTTCAGGCCGGGCTCTAAGGTTGGTAAATGCTATTTCTCCAAAATTTATGACATAGTTTTCCTGGGGCAGGGGGGTCCTAGGGGCCTGTCCATGGCCTATGGAATGCGCAATCTCTATGCAGACTCCCTCTATTAAACTTACCAGGGTTGAGGAGGGGAAAGAGCTGGGAATGGGGTATCCTTGGGGGAAAGTGAATTCACCCAGCGCTCATCTATCACGTGGGCTAAGTTGCTCAGCTGCAACAGAGGGCCACTTAGCCCTTGTGACCTCTTTTTGTCTGGAAGGGGCGTTGCTCCCTTTCCAGTTGCAGTGGCTGGTTTCCAGGACTTATACTACCCATTCCTTTTTTGACAAGGAGGATTTCACCACTGGGGGCATGGACCAAGGCATAATTTTTGTGCCGCTCTGGTAGCTTTATGGCCAGAATGGCCGCAATCTTCTGGGGAGGATGGGGGCTGCCAGGTAGGAAGTGTGAATCCCTCTATCCGATCCTTGCAGTTTTCACAATTGCGCGCGTTCAACCAGCTGTTCTCATATGAGGGGTAGCCTTTCCAAGTGACCAATTATTGAACGGATTGGAGGGACCTCTGGGAATCCAGAATGGCCTCCAACTCCACTTCATGGGATTTCCCAATAACAATTGGCTCTTGGAATGTTGGCCTTTCCCTTTTCAGGGGGTTAGGAGGGAGGTATGGAAGACATTGTGCTGCTTTCAGTGCGTAGGCAGTCTCATATGGTAGGCTCCATTGCATAAATGATTCTCAACCTTGAAAAGTCCTAAGCGTTTGACTGCTAGCTTATGGGTGGGGGCTTTCAGGGGAAGGTTGCGGGTATCTAAAATGATGAGGGAACCAACTTTGATCTCATGTCCCAGGAGATGCTTCCAATCAGAACTCTTCTTATAGTCCTCATTAGACTTTGTCAAGTGTTTGCAGACCAGGTTGTGCATCTCGCAGAGTGAGCTTACGCGGTTCATGGCAGCAGGAACTGCTGAGGAGTGTTGGGGGCCGATTTGAAAAGAGGAGTTGTACCCCAGAATATCCTCAAAGGGGGAGAAGTTGGTCAAGGAATGGAGGGAATTGTTGTACAAAAACTGTGCTAGGGGCAGATCCATGGCCCAGGTGTCTTGTGATGCCATCGCATAACAGCGCAGGTACTGCTCCAGTACCTGGTTCACCCGCTCATTCTGCCCATCGAACTGGGGGTGGTAGGCAGTGGATCTGCAGGGCTTGATGCTGAGGAGGGTTAACAACTCTTCCCAGAACCGGGCAGTGAACTGGGGTCTCCTGTCACTCACTATCTCCTCGGAGAGACCAAGCATGGCAAAGACATGGTTGAGAAATAAATTTGCAGTCTCCACCGCAGTAATAGAAGAGAGGCCGGGGAACAAGAGTGCAAAATTGTAGATCAGTCTAAAACTACCATGATTGCATCTTAGCCACAGGTAGGTGGGAAATCCACAATGAAGTCCACTGAGACCGAGGTCCATGTTCCCTCAGCCTGCTGCAAAGGGTGTAACAGTCGTTTCTTCCCAGAATGATTTAATTTCGCCTGTGTGAAGGTGACACAATGGGAGATACAGGTGAAAATGTCCTTTGAGGACCCAGGCTAGTTGTAAGTTCTCTTTATGAGATCTGCACACATTTGATGCCAGGGTGTCCAACTGTCTGGGGGACATGATGTTCCTCGATAACATGGCTATGTAAGGAGGGGGACCTAAACCTGATCGCAGAACCAGATTTTTCCATCCCACAAAGTATATGGAGTTTTCTTATGACTCATGGACTCTAAGTCAGCAATAAGCTCTATTCCTTCAGGGCAACAGGTTTGGGAGGCGAGGACACGGAGGAGGAGTGGGACATCTGGGTCCAGGTCAACAAAGGCTACTGTAGGGGGGCCAATGAGAGGATTTTAGAGGGGGGCTTTACAGTCATAAGGTCTAGCGGGTCTTCCCCCATTAGGAGACAGGGAGACATTTTGGATGAGCATGTTCAGCAAAACGTTCAGAGTTTTTTATGAAGTCATACTTGAAATGGAACCCGCATAGATCCTGGTATGTTTGAGTTTGCCAGTACCCTAGCTTCTGGGGTTTGTGGTAGTAGAGTAACTCCTTATGGTATATCCAAAATGGTGATTTCATGTTGGGCGCCAAGCAGGAGGTATAGTCAGTGGGTGAGTGACCACGCCACTGCCACTAGCTCCTTATCATATATCAGCCACGCTTGTTCTGTTGAGGTGAACTTATGGGAGTAGTAGGCCACCAGGTGCTTGGCTCACTCATGATCATGTAGCAGCACGGCACCCACTGCCACTGATGAGGCATCGCAGGCTACTATAAAGGGGCGGGAGGTATCAGTATGCCGCAGGACTGGGGCTGTGAGGAAGACCTCCTTGATGGACTTGAAGACCTGCTGGCACTATGGGGACCACTTGAATGGGGTTTTCTTCCCAGTGAGGGGGTGCAGGGGTGCCGCCAGTTGGGTGAGAGCTGAAGAAAATTTTTAAGAAGGTGACAGTTCCAATAATGCTGCGAAGTTGTTTTTGTGTAGTTGGGGTGGGCCAAGACTGGATAGCCTCGAGCTTGCAGGGGGACGGCATCTCCATCCTTTAGGACAAGATTACTAAGAAGGTAACCTCATCCCTGAATAATACACACTGGGAGGGTTTTATGAAGAGCCCTGCCTTGTGGAGGGATGCCACCACCCCTTCTAGATCCTTGGTGTGTTGTTCTGGGGTGGAGGAATGGATCAAAATGTCGTCAATGTAAGCCACAGCGCATGAGAAGCGCAAGTCCCCCAGCACGTCATCAATGAGGCGATGGAAGGTGAGTGTGGCATTCTTCAGTATGAAAAGCATCACCCTGAACTGGAAAAGACCTCGGCAAGTGCGGATAGATGTAAGCCACTCCTGTCCCCTCACCACCCTCACCTGATTAAAGGCGTTCACCAAGTCCAATTTCAAGAAAATGCAGGACTTGGAAATGGCTTGGGCGATGGTTTGCTCAAAGGGTAAGGGGTATGGGTTGGGGATGGTAATGTTGTTGAGGTGGCCATAGTTGACACAATGGTGCAGGGAGCCATCTGTTTTCCAAGCAAAAACTATGGGGAGGCGACAGGGGAAGACTCTCTAATGAGCCACCCCTTCTCTAACATCTCTTCCAGCCATTTACCCAAAGCCTTATCCTCTTCCTCAGTATAGGGGTAGAGGGGGAAGTTGATTTTGACTAGATCTACCATCAGCTGGAATGACAAATCATATTCAGAGTGTGAATGAAGCTTGGATGCCAGTAACATGTCAAAGATGGCCTTATAAGGGGCTAGGAAGGAAGGGAAGTCTGAAGGGAGGTCTATTAGATTGGGGTCAGGAGGGGAGATGGAGCCAAGAAATGTGCCCAGGGGAAGGGTTTTTAGCAAGTGAAACTCTCCACTCAACTTGAGTCTTGTGAACAACAAGGAGTTGTTCGCAAGTTTAATGTGAACTTTCTGGCGGCGCCACCAGCCCACCCCAGAATTACAGGGTAAAGCAAATCCTATACGGCTGAGAAGTGGTCACTAAACACAAAATCATTAATGGAGAAGTGCTTAGTCGTTGGATGCATTAGGACTTCATGGACTATGATGAGGCGCCCAGGATAGATGAAGCTTCCTCCATCACCAGGTCCAAGGACTGTGCCACACTGAGGTCAATAAAGTAGCCCACCACTCCAGTTTTGAGGACGGCTTGTACTGTGAATTTGCCTGACTCTAAGGGAAAGGAAATAGGGAACAGGAAGTAAGCTTGATCCTCTTTATTGGGGATGAGCAAGAGAGAGCAGTCAAGGAGGGGGCGTGACCCATCATCAAGAGATATTGGCCCGGAGGCGCAGGGGTGGAGTGTAACTGAGGAAGGGTTTTTACTTCCTTATTATCCCAAAATGGGTAGGCGAGGATTGATGCGTATTCCCATTCCACTCTCTTCAGGGGGAGGCAGGTTCAATCAGGGGAATGATAGTGCCAAGCCAAACAGACTCTGAGCATTAGGGACCTAACGGGCCAGCCTCCTGATCTGGGATGAGGACAGGGGTGCTACAGGCAGGGGTTTCCCCAGGGGGTGTGTGTACCTGATGTGGGCATGGAGGGGGGCAAAGGGTAGCAAGTCCAAGGGGATGCTTCCCTTAGCTGCGACCACTGACAAGGGGGAGGGGTAGTACACAGTACCTCAAGAGCTGCAACAGCACATGTGGGGATTTGGAAGGGCCTGGCCCCATTTGCGCAGGACACAGAGAATGTAATTTCTAAGGATCTGAAGAGGTACAAGATGCATGGGTGGCTGTGGTGGAGTCCAAGGTAGCTAAGAAGGTGGAGATTGCAATCTCAGCAGGGATGGGCACAGTGAGAGCCAGGACTGAAAAGGCTTTGATCAGGGAGGGGAGGACCTTGGCTGTCTGTCCCAATGCAAAAAGACAGAGAAGGCATGCCAGTCTCGACTTGGGGGCCTGGACTGCCAAAGTGACCAGCGCCAGCAAGGGGGTGTGGTTACCAAACAGAGCAGCAGAGCAGAGCACTCCCATGACCCAATGATGGGTGTCCCCATCCAGGGAGTCAAAAAGAGCTACACTCTGCTGGGCATCCGAGGGAAGTGGGGATTTTACACCATCAGCAGTAAAGAGCACCTGGAGTTCTTCCAGGACGCCCAGGATTTGATTGGCCACCTCATCAGAAGGGACAGGGCGGACCCCCATCCCTATCATGTAAACGGATGGGTTGACACTTGTTGCTGGGGCTTGGTGGGGTGAGGACCAATTTAGCAGAGCCTGTCAACAAGCCTGGATGAAAGAGGCCAACAACCAGCAGGAGAAGGCCAGGTCGCTGCGGGAGAGCACATTTAGAGTGAGAGCGTAGGCCAACGCTTCACCAGTGCCAGAGAGGAGGGCAGAGAAGGTTAAGAATACTGGTTGGTTCATTATGTCATGAATACAGCTGATAAGAATAAGACTTGGCTCCTAGTCAGGGTGTGCGAGCACCCAGTGGAGAGCACAGAATGCCATAGGCATAGCGGTCTGAGTGAAAAGTAATAGTGGAATTCTAATGGGGACATGAGGAAAGTAAAAGTTTGTTAATGTAAAGAAGGCCTCCAAGGCAAACTAGATGGTTGCAATGGGGGCAACTGCAAGTCTTGCAGGGGCAACCCCCAAGGGCGGGAGAGGCAGGGAGGACGATGACTCCTCCAGGGTTCACAGTTGCTGGCCTTCAGATTCGAACAGGAGAGCTTGCACGCCAGTGAGGGACAGCACAGGGGCCACCGCATGATCGGAGGTGAGAACAGAGGTGGAATGTGACCCACGAAGGGGAATGGGACCAAGTTTCACCTGGATGGGGCGCTCCAGGTCCCATTGGTGGGCTGAGCCAGCGGAGGCTGAGCTGGTTGTGGACCCCAAGTCTGAAAGTGGTGGGGCAGGGCCGCTCTGGTATGCTCCAACCAGGGAGTGGTTTTGGAAAACTCAGCAGTAGAACTGATGGGAGGTTTTTGTTAAATGGATGCACAGTAATGAATGAGACAGCAGGCTCATCATTGGGGGCAAGGAGATTTATTGCATTTATGATCTACTGCCGCATGGTGGGTCAAGCAACTGGATGATCCAATCAGTGAACATCAAGTATGAGAACTTGGGTGACGGCATGCTTCAGCATATCAATTGGCGGAATTTTAATAGAAAAGTAAGGCAGATGGAGGCTGTGGCATGCTGTACAGGGAATTCAAATTTTATTAAGCATAAAGCGCAGAAGATAAGAGAATGAACCAAAAACTGCCCCTGGGCAGGGCAGTTGCCTTAAGTACTGAATAATTCGCATAGGGAAGGTATCATGGAATTGAGTGTTTGGGGTTTGGCGATGGGATTTGGTTAGCTGTCACAGAGAAAGGTAGAGTGATGCTTGAGATTTTGACAAAATAAAAAACTTTTGCAACTTTTACTGCATTATTGGGGCCAAACCAAGTTGGTACAAATCCAGGTCCCAGTCATCTGAGTTGGCCTGTTAGCATGATTTAAATTTTACTGGATTCATCCCATGAGGCAGGGTCCATTGGGTCAAGTTGTATATGACTTGGTCTAAACCCTCAATTGGACTATTCACACAATCCGCACTTCCTGGATCCATTTTTGGAGCGTTAGGGCAACTGGTCCAAGTCATTTAGTACAGGGTTTGAGATCCAAGTCATGCCTTGATCTGATTTCTGGTGCCAGCCAGTCTGGATCAGCTCACCCTCAGACCAGAATTTGCAGTTCAGGCTTTGATATTGGTAAATGCTATTTCCCCAAAAGTTTGACATAGTTTGCCTGGGGAGTAGGGGGTCCCAGAGGCCTGTCCATGGCCTCTGGTGCGCTCAATCTCTCTGCAGTATCTTTATATTAAACTTACCAGGGTTGAGAAGGAGGGAAGAGGTGGTATTGGGTTACCTTGGGGGGGAGAGCAGTCACCCAACGCTCATCTACCACGTGGGCTAAGTCGCTCAAATACAACAGAGGGTGCACTTGGCCCTTGTGACCTCTTTTTTCTGGAAGGGGTGTTGCTCCCTATCCAATTGCAGGGGCTGGTCTCCAGTACTTACAACCACCCCTAGGTATATTTATAATTATATTACAATATCAAATAGCTAATTTGAAGGGGAGGATACCCCAGTGGTAGAATAGGAACCTCTACCACTGCGTCCCCAAGTTTGATTCTGGTACAGGAACTTTGGGTAGGGGATGACTATGACTGTGTTGGCATTGCGCACCAATGCCCCAAACTGAGATAGCGAATAGCAAAGGTTGTCCATGGAGTTCCTGGCCTATCATACGCCGCGCATGGAGGTTTTCCAGATTTTATCCTCCTTTCCTATTCATTCAGTTTCCCCTCAATTGGTGCGGTATCATCCCCAGGTTGGCCCACCTCAAATAAAAAATAGCTAATTTGATTCAATATTACCTATTTTTTTAGTTTAGAGTTAAAAAAAATGTACTTCAGAAATATGAAATGTTGTAAGTGGCAAAACATTAGGTGAATTTTCCTAACCTTTTAAGCATTATAAGTCAATAACCATAATTTCTAAATTATTTGTATCACTTTATGTCTTTTATCTATTATGGTTAAAATCATAGCCCTAGAATATTAGTAGGATAAATTACATGATCATATATTATTAGAGGCCTCCCTAATCAGACTGTGATTTTCTCATTTTGGTTAACTTAGTTTCCCTTACTGTGGTTTAATGATAGTTTGCACACATAATCCCTATAAGTTGGGATACTAGAATATTTTATGTTTTGATGGTTGCATTCCAAGTTTTGATTGTTGAGTTTCAAATAGACTAGATCTAGATGTAAAATATTTGCCAATTTTTCTACTTGACCCAGCTATTAATCCTGGGATCTATCATGCTTTTCAGTCCTTAAGAATCCAAAAATTTAATTCTAATCATTTATATTTGGAGCAATAATTGTACCTCAACCAGTATGTAATCCTTACGCCCACATCGCCTCATTAAAAATAAGATTGTATTTTTTGCCTTATATTCAAACATTTTAAATTTTGCAAAGGATTCTTATTGTGGTAAACCAGCTAGTTTCTTGCTCGCTGGTGCTGGTTGCCACTGGATTCCACAACTAAATTGTTTAATTTAAGGTTAAAAACACTACTTTTCTTTCTCGTTGCAAACACTTTTGCAACCCATTCAATTCAAGACTAAATCCAGTTTGATAATCTCATAGAGGGGATTAGTCTGCGCCCATGTCTGGGAGCAGTTGGGCAAGCAAAGCAAGAGGAGCAGGTGGAAGGCCCGCGGCCTCTAACATTCAAAAACGCCCCGGAGAATCCGGTGGAATAGAAAAAAATTTAAAAAAACTGGCGGTCACAATTTCCCCGGAGATACTCGCGTGGCAAGCACGATGCAACCAGTACATCAATACGCCACATTCCCAGCCACTTTTGTCAGTGGAATTCGGAGTCCATGTGTATCTGGACATCCAAAAAACGGCCCTATGGGAAAAATTTTGTGAAGATGTACACAAAGTTTTCCTGACCGCGGTGTATGTTGCACCTCACTCCATGTTGCACGGTTGGCTGGAACTAGGTTTTGAAAGCAAAATAGCAGCAGACGAGGCTGCAGCAGTGCGCGTAGTGGTCGACCTCCCTGAAGGGCAACGGGTCATCGATACTAAATGCACCAGATGGACAAAATTGAACCAAATTTTCCTCACGTTTGACTTTTTGCCTACTACAGTAAAACGTGACATTTTGGAGCAACACCTGAAAGATGGTCTCACCATATACGGCGAAATACAATCTTTTGAAATGCAACATTTCATGCTGATGCCACACCTGTGCACCGCAAAGCCATTGCAGTTCTGACCCCAACTGAGGAGATCGCAAAGGACCTAACCCAGATCCTGCACTCCACCTTTATTGATATTGCAGGGCATACCACCCACCCATTCTGGGTAACCATGGACAGCGCGCCCCCATTTGCACCCACTGTGACACGTTTGGCCATAAGGCACACGCGTGCCCCATTAAAGAGGGTGCTACATTCCAAGAGCACCCCTCGGCGGCCATGGCCAGCGGAGAGGCGCACTATGAACCAACCGCAAGCACCAAAGAGGCCTTCCCATGGGGAGCACAAGGCTGCTACCTATTGGTAAAGCTCATCTCCCCGCAGGAGCAGAAGAAGGCCAAGCAGGCCCATAGGACTGCAGCCAAGGAAGCGGCCAAGGTCACCACCACCATCCCACACTCACAACGCCAGGAGGACATGGAGACCTTCACGGCGGAAGCAACTCAGGAATCCATCACCCAATCAGATTGGGAGGCCCAAGCCGAATGGGCCACTCAATCCGAGGATCTGATGGGAGATTTGATCTCACCCAATCGCTGCACCCAAGCCCCAGTTGAAACTGACTTGGGACCTATCCCAACCAAAGAAATTTTTTTTGCCCCACTTGACAGTGCACTGAACTTATCCGCACCACAAAAAATTCATCCAACGTCAGGAAAACAAAAAGCGAAGGCCAAAGCCAATGTGACTCTTTCCGCAAAAATTAACAAAAACCCCAATAGCGTTGCTGCTAATACCCGCGCTGCTGTGAAAGCCCGTGGGGACCTGGAAGAGGCTGGTGGGCCTGGGGGCCCACCCCCTCGCACCTAAGGTGTGATGGGGGAAACCTTCACTCTAGGGATGCTGAATATCGCCAGACTCAAGGCCTCCCCATCCTGGGCGAGGAAACTGAGTTTTTTACAAAATAATTTACCTGTGGATATCCTGGCCATCCAGGAAACCCACTGTCCACGAGGTTCTGAGGATGCTTGGAAAACAATGCTCCTACCATCCCTATCCTTTTGGTCAAAGCACTGTGGGGTGCTAATTCAGAAAAACAATTTTTTCAAATTTACATCTTCAGAAACATTCCTAAATGACTGAGTGCTCGTTGTAACCTTCTCTTGGGCCGATGTTGCACACACAATTGTCAACTTTACACCCCAAACGGTGCACAAGAGCGTCGTGAATTTCATCAGTAAAATCCCTCCCGCTACCCCCGATTCTTTCCTAATTGGTGACATGAACTGTTGGCTAACCTCACCAACGGACTGCTGGCCGCCCTCACCCCACGCCCCACAGGGTCACATAGAACTACGCGTTCTAAAAGCCACCCTTGGGTTAATGGATGCGCTGCTGCGACATGCCCCACTGCTCAAAAACATGACGCGTCCCCACATCCACAATGGCCAATTAAGGTCCATGACCTGCATTGACCTTATTCTAGCACCGGCGAAATTCCAAACCCCACATCTCCCACTTCAAAACAACAAAAATGGAATTCTTTGACCACCGACTGGTCTCGATAACATACCACTTACCCGTCACAGTTGCAAAGGCCCCACATTGGTGCAAAATCTGCCCCCCAGAGCTTGCGTCACCAGGTTTTTCCACGTGGGTGGAAGAGGCAACTTTGGCAAATTCGTTTGTTGCACCGTTTTGTGTGGACCCCATTTCCACATGGGCAACTTTCAAAAAAGACACCATCCGCCACTATCGCCATCTCTCATCCAGACGCTCACAAGCCACATCGGCGGTTATATCGCGTGCGCTGGCAAGATTGGCCCACTTGGAGTCCAACATTCCAGCCTCAGGATATAGCCCTGCATGGGGCCGGAAGTGGGCGGAGGCAGCAGCCCACCTCAACGCACTTGAAAGGCAACACAAACATTGGGTTTGTGTCCAATACAGGCCCACACGCATCACTAAAGGCGAAAAGTACACCGCATACTTCTTCAAAAATTTTTTGCACCACGCCAGAGCGTGGCCTGCACACAGGTGCGAAGATTGGATAATTCTATCATGGACACACCAGCTGAAGTGGCAATCGAAATGCAAAGATATTACTCCGAGTTATACCGAGCCGAACCAATTCAGCCAGCTGAAATGGCGGAATTTCTTGACAGAGCTCATATCTGCACCATTTTCTGATACCCGGAAATAATGAATTTAATTACTCCGAACAAATTATGGACTACCATTTGTGGTGCGCCAAACCAAAAATGCCCAGCCCAGATGGCATTCCATATGAGTTCTACAAAAAATTTTAAATACATATCCCCATTGCTGCTAGCCTTACTCAACCAAAGCCTGTTGGAAACGTGCCTCCTACCAGGAGGACATGAGGCTTTTACAGTCACACTCTTTAAGAAAGGGGATAGGCTAGACTTAGCCAACTGGCACCCCATTTCTCTAACAAACACAGACACCAAAATTTTAACAAAAATCATGGCTAACCGTTTAGGGACTGTAGCATCTGCCACCATCTCTCCAGAACAATTCAGTTTCATCCCCAGAAGGTCAATTTGGGATAACGTGCACTCTGTGGCTAATGTGTGTCAGTCCACAGCCTCTGGGGCACTTGTATTCTTGGACCAACAAAAAGGCCTATGATAGAGTAAACTGGGAATACCTTAGAGCCTGCCTCCAACAATTCCGCCTACCTCCCCGCTTCATTAACTGGGTGATGCTGCTCACGGAATCTGCAACAATGGCTGTGCGCGGCCCAGGTTTCCTAACGGATGTAGTCCATCCTCAAAGGGGCCTGCGACAAGGGGACCCCCTGAGCCCACTCTTATACAACTTCAGCCTTGACCCACTACTGCGAAATGTGAATGCCCAACTCACTGGGGTCCATGTGCCAGGCAAACCCCAGTCAAGATGATGGCATTTGCAGATGATTGCGTGGTGGGGGTGTCTAATAATAAAGATGCACGCGCGCTTGAAGCCCTCATCCAGGAATATTCCCAGGTAAGCAACGCGGCACTGAACGCCTCCAAAAATGAAATCATACTCCTTGGTCGGTTTCAGAACTGCTGGGCCCCAGCAAGTAGTTCCCCCCAGCCCAGCTGCTCGCCCAAGTCCACGCCTTACTAACTCAAAACACACCGCTCCACTGGTGCTCCCCTTTGTGCCGCGACCTACCATAGGACCGGTATGCCATCTGGGCGTGTGGTTGGAGCAGGAGGATACGCGTCAGCAGTAATGGAGGGCCATATACTGGACAACGTGACGAAGCGAATCGCCTCTCTCAGAGCCCACCCTAATACCCTCACTGGCAGGGTTGTTCTTGCCAACTCTATGCTCCTATCCAAAGTCTGGTTTGGAGCCCACGCCATCCCCTTCTCCCCAAGCTTCTTCAAATCCCTGTATGCTTTGCTACAAGGTTGGCTTTGGTCAGGCCGCCCTCCACCAGTACGGCTAGAGGTCATGTTTGGCCCTCATCATCATGGTGGCATGGGCTTACTTGACTTCAAAGCCCATGCCGCCAGGATCCTAGGCACCTGGATTGCGGCCGTCACTGCTCCTACACTCCCATCCCAACACTGGTCCCGCGCGGCCCACTCCAACTTCTCCCGAGCCTTGGGCCTCAACAATCCATCAAACCCCCACTCCCTGATGAAATACCTCGCATCACACACATCAGCCACAGGTCCTCACGGGACAAAAACCCACTACAAACGAATCCTACTCTCCATGCAAAGCGCAGAGTGGAGGAATTCGTATTAGTGGACATACAACCCAAAGAGGCCGCCCCTCTCCTCAGTTCACAAGAGGTACAGGGGCTACCCATCCATGATGGCGTGATCCCCATTCGACCCCAAGTCCTATCCAGGGTGGACTACCTGGACATGATGGACATCCCTTATTCCACTGAGACCCAAAGACTATCTGGAAATACGCACACCATCCTCTGTTGCAGCCTCAAGTCCGTTCCCATGTGTGGCGCTGCCTGAGGCGGGTGTATCGTACAGCTGAGCGCTCTAATGCTTTACACTCATCCTGTGTCGTGTGTGGCCAGTATGGAACGCTGTTTCACCGCCTGGAGAAGTGCCCCACCTCTAAAGTAATATGGCGCGAAGTCTAACGTCTGCTAGGCCAGGATCAAACACATCCCTTCAGTCTGTCAAGAGATATGTTTGCTTCATCAATGGCCTCCCCCTCCCACCCTACCTCCATGCTCTGGTGGTTGCAATCGCCATGTGGACTATCCACACGATTGTCTTAGATGCCATCGCCGGATCCATCCCCACCCTCCCTGAAGCTGTCCACAGATTCCGGTCTCATTTGGTGGATCACTTTCAAGCGTGGATGTTTGGATATCTCCCACCATGTCGCCGGCAGCTGGTCTCCTCCTGGTTCCCAGTCTGGTTCATCAAATCAGACCCCTTCCTCCACACGTGCTCAATAGTGGCTACGCCCCTACACACACGTTCCCTCCCCTTCCCATAAGTGGCGTTCCCGCTGGCAACAATAGATAGCATCGCTTCTCTGGGGTGCCTCACCTGGTACTGAGTTTTGTCTTGTCTGAGTCATATTCGGAAGTGTCCATCCCATGGTCGGCCTTCCCCGCAATAAATTTAAAATTTAAAATTTAAAATTTAAAAGGTTAAAAACACTAATATAACAAAAAATTTGCTTTTATATGTTTATTAGTGTAGGTGCGGAGAAAATAAAATGAACTCTATTGATACCTGACCATTAAGTACTAATTTGTATAAAGGGTAAGGAATTTAATAATAAATTTGAAATAGCTTAGTTTGGTCCAATTAGGAAATATGTAAATTGGACCTATAAAGCTCAGAAAACTCACTTCACTTTGGCTGAACGATGGACAGGGAGTTATTTTTGGGCAAGACATACCTGTGGGGTAACAATTTAAATTATTTTAGCCAATACCCATTAGAGAAAAATTATTGCACCTTGGAAGACCCCCGCCAAGCCTATAAAAGGGGGTGGTCCCAACTTAGGTATTTTCTTTTCACTAGTCATGACCTGGGAGAAACCTCCAATGGACTTCCCAGTTTCCCCCACGTGGTTGGGGTAATCTGACTTCAACTTCGTGCAATTTGCCTGTATAATATTCATAAAAGTGTTACCTCAATTCGTGGGGTTCCACCAAGAAATGACCTGGGTCTTTTGGCCAATAAGATTGTTAGTATTATTTTAATCGTTCTTATTATCATCTCAAACTTGTAAATGTCCAACATTTCCCCCTTCCAGACTATTTTGCCCAAAACATTCTTTTCTTGAAGCCAGGAAGGCAAATGCCCATTGACTCCCTCAATAATGTTTGGGGGAGAATAGGGCCGTCAGAAGCATCCATGTACCATTTGATTGTAATCCCTGTAGCCAAGGACTTTATTGAGCACTCATTTCCTTTCTTGCAGGTGATGGTAAAAGGATCCTTCCAAATATATCCAAGCTTGCCACCTCTAGGGGTTTGCGGTTATGGTGGTATAGGACCATGTCAGACACTTGGAATGTAGGTAGAGGGGTTTGGAGCTCTTTGGCAGCCTGCTCTTCTTTAGTCACCGTTTTAGCTAAATTGGTTATAACCTCAGATTGGATCTATATGATGTGCTGAGCCAACCTTCTCATGGCATTTTTTTGGTTCTTCAACTCTAGATTAATACATCTTTAGCTAGCAGAGCAGGTCGACCTGGTTACAGCCCATACAAGGCACAGAATGGGGACATTTTCAAGATCCAGTAATAACTAATCTGTTAGGTTATAAGAGCACTGGGTAAATACTGATCCCAGTGAAGTGGATCAGAGAATGCCAGTTTGCACAAGATAGAAAAGAAGGTTCCATTTGCTCTCTCCACGGTCCCATTGGCAGAGGGATTATATAGAGCTGAGAAAGGTTGTTGGGCTCCTGTGGAGGTAGCCAGGATTTTGACTACTCTGGAGGTGAAGTTCTTTCCATTGTCGCAGAGTAGTACTTGGGGACAGCCATGTTGAGTGAAAATGTTTCGATGTATAAACGTGGCTGTGGCCTTGGCCATTTGGGCAGGGAGAGCCACAGCTTCAACCCACTTAGTAAAGTGGTCAATGGCTACTAGGATAAATTTGTTTCTACCAGTAGTCTGCGGGGGAACCTACTACGTCTAAGCTGATGATGTAAAACGGTTGTTGAGGGGTAGTTGAGTGATAAGGGTATCTAGTCATGAAGCTAGATTACTTATTATACGTGAGGCAAGCATCTAAGACTTTGACAATATTTTCCATAATTCCTTCACAATAGTACTGATCCTTAATCCATTCATATGTTTTCTTTGCTCCTCCATGACCTAGGGTGGAGTGAGCTTCCAGAATAGCAGCTACACGTTCTAAGGGCTGAAGGTAAGGTAGACACTTTGCCCCAACTGCTTGTACAATTTCCCACTCTCCACTTTGGTGTAGCGGGAGTGCCAGGCTAACATTTTTTGTATGGGCTCATCCTCATCCTCTCAGTCATTGGGGGTCATTAAGAGGTCATAACATCTCCGCCTCACTATTATCCAAGTGAAGGACTGACAGCTGAGTTACTTATCAACATTCATATGACGGGTTACAGCACAATGTTCAATCTTCATGTTGTAATGATGAAGCTTTAGAGTCATTCGAGCTAACTGGCCAGTAGGATCCCTCATGTTATGTAACCATTTTAAAGAAGTGTAGTTCATACCACAGTAAAGGTGGTCTCATACAGGAAAGGGCGGTAGTGCTTTGCATATAACAGAACGGCAATGCACTCCTTATTTGTTAAACTGTAGTTGCGTTCTACCTTTGACAGTATCTTACTAAAGTAGGATACAGGATGATATACACCGTTTTTCCAATTGGGCTAAGATGGCCCCAAAAGCATAGTACGAGGCATCAGTAAATAAGATAAAGGGCTTAGTATAATCTGGGTGCCGTATGATAGGACGATGTTGTAGCAGTTGCTTCAGCATCTCAAACGCGGCCTTTTGTTCAGCATTTCAATGAAAAGGGGTATTCTTGGTCAATAGGCAGATAAAGGGCTCGCTGAGCTGGGCTAACTTAAAGATGAAATGATGGTAATACCCCATCATCCCTAGAAATAGCCTATATCCCATAATCCTTTAGGGGGAGGCATTTTTGAGATAGTTTTAACCTTATCTTGGATGGTTTGGATTCCCTCTTGAGAAATGGAGTGACCAAGGAAATCCAGTTCCCTTTGGAAGAAGGTACACTTGGGGGCTTTCCGCTCAGTGTAACTTTCCAAGCAAAATCTTATGGAAAAAAAGCAAATTTTGATCACCAGCTGTAGTTTTTCTCCAATGTCCTTAGATTTCCGCCAGCTGCCCCAGTGTGGGGCAGCGACAAAACTCCCCCCCACTGTTTCCTGTCCAATAGGAAATGCGCTTGGACTGGCTCACCCAGTCATACCTAACCCCTGGGATGATTCGTTCCTCCCAAGGATCTCAACGCCCACTTTGCTCTTACCTAAGCGGTGCCTCATTGCCCCCTGGTGCTCCCCTGGAGAAAAATGCGTTTTGGCCTTAGGGTCAACTATGGGAAACACTTCCAATACCACGACCAAGCCATTATTGAAATGGCACAGGTGGTGATGAATCCCAACAGTTTTATTGACTTCTGCCCCTATAAGTGGTATTTTTATCTTGGCTTCACCTGTGAAGCTGAAGCTGCCAATGCGGCAACTGTGCCCCTGGTTTTTTAGGGTACCCCTCTCCCCACAATTTGGACCCAGCTCCCAGCAGATACTACTTTGGTGGTTCAGTTTGCTGGTTTGCCCACCCACCCTCTCCCTGAGGTGCTCCACCAGGAGCTGATGGAAGGTTTGGCAGCCTATGGCTTCAACCCCATCTTAGTATTTGTGGTCCCAAATGGGGCCACACGCCTTTCTGGGCCTCTGGCCTATGCCACAATCAGCCCTGAATCTAATAAAATTGCCTTATCGATTCCCCCTCATGCCATCATCCCCTCTGCCCCTGACCATCCGTTCTGGGCTCATGTCGAGGGTGAGAAGATGATCTGTCCATCCTGCTTTGAGTTGGACCACTCAAAAGTAAGTACCCGTCCTTAGATGATTCCAACGACTCTGTTTTTTCATCCACTGCTGGCTTCCAATCCACCACCCAACCCACACCAGCTTTGGTATGGGGTACGATCCTACCTCCCCCTCCCCCAAAGCCTATTGCTGCAGCTTCGCCTGCAGCCACTAATCAGCCTCCTCCTCGCCACAGTGCCACAAATGCTCCCACCAACCAAGCATAGTATTGGACCCCAGTTCACTCCCATGCTCTCTCCAATGAACCAACCAACCCTCAGGAATATGCCAATTCCCCAATTCAATTCAACCAAAATCCTTGGGATCTATTGGCTGAAATTGATGAGTCCAAGAATATTATGGAAGACTGCACTAATCAACTCGAGCGGTTTGTGTTTACTGACCATGACACTATGCTACCACCTCATTTATACGCCCACCAGCAAAACGCTGAAGCGTTCCACGGCAACCACCAGCTGGCTGTTGAAGCTTTGGCTAATCCAGATTGGCATCCGCTCCGTAAAGCTGCTGCCAAACCAGTGGCGATGCTCACAGGAGGAATCCCTCCTACCATTATCCCCTCCACCACCAATACGCTCCAAAAGAAGATGTTGACCAAATCTCACAAAGCTGCCAATGACGCCATCCAGCATGTAGCAGTGGTAGCGCAGAACTTCAAATCCAAGATTACCCGCACTAATATCGCCACATTTGTAAAGCTCCCCTATGCATGCATGAAAACTGAAACAGCTTTGACCAGTTACGTCAGAACTCTTATATACATTTGCTGTCTCCTGCCACCCCAATCATCACAAATTTGTCTCTGCATCCCGCTGACGCTCTGACGCCCCTGCTCTCTGCTGTAGCCATGCCCTGCTTTGGGGTGAAATAGAGGCCGAGGATGAGCCCCCTGATCCCCTTCCCCTTCCACCATGATGGGATAAGCGTGTCCTGCTGTCCCACCTGGTTGGTTGTGTTCGCATTTTGTGTGTTGTCTGATCATTTTGGGCAGTTTGTTCGTCTTGTTTGGTGAGAATTTATTTGTTAGCTTTTCAAGTTTTGGTAATGTCTGTCCCCTGGTCAGATTACCTCAGTTAAATAAAAGGTACACTTTGAGGGTTTTAACTTGATATTTGAATCACGTAAACGTTGAAACACTCCTTCAGGTGATCAAGATTTTATTCTTGAGTTTATGAGAACACCGTGATGTTCTAAAAATAGACAATGACGCAACTTAACTTTAGGTCCTGCATAATATGGTTTAGAGCACTCTGAAATGTTGCAGGTGCGTTGCACAACCATTGAGGTAGTTGGGTGGGTTGAAAGAGACCCTCACTGCAAATGAGAGAACATTTCTCATGGTCTTTTGGAACGGTCCATTTGCCAATAGCCACTAGCCAAGTCCATGGCGGGGAAGAAGTTAGAGCCAGAGAGTTGAGCCAGGGCGCCATCAATGGGGGGATAGGATAGCTATCCTTTTTCATGAGGTTATTTAACTTGTGGTAGTCCATGACTATCCAATGCCCTTTGTTCTTCTTTTAATTAGCAAAAGGGAGAAGACCAAGGGCTTTGTGAAGGAACTAGTAACCCCACGTCTAGTAACTGCTTGAGCTCCATCCTCATCTGCTGTTCTTCCACCTTTGATTTGCAGTAAGGTTTTGACCAAATGGGAGGGGCATCACCCACATTAAAGAACTGGCTAGCGCTTCATGTGGCCATAGTCATCTGAATTGGATAATATTTCGATAAATTCTTCCAATAGAGTGTGAACTTTGTCAAGTTCAGCTAGGGTCAGCTCATCCAAGATATGGACATTGGGTAAGGTACATACCAGGCTCTGTAGACATTCCAATATCCAACTTAGAGCCAATGGAGTGAATTTGTTCAATTTCTTCCTCAGGGACTAACATGCCTCTTCCAATCTCCTGGTGTTTTCTTGCAACTATGTCCTTTGAGGTGAGGTTCCCCAAAAGCAGAGTAATAGGCCTCAGGTAGGCTGGGTCAAGAACGCCAGACAATACCTGAGGGTCCAAGTGACTAACACACTAAAGACTTACGAGGTGCAACAAACAGTGGTGTGGGATCTGAAGCATGATTTTTGTTTCAACCAATTGATGTTTACCAGACTTAATTAAAATCTCATCTGAAGCATAGAAAAGGATACCGTCCTTAGCATCCACTAAATTGGTCATTTTTTTGTATTATACCTAGAGGTGGTATAATGCAAAGTCATAGCTGAAAAAGCATATTTAACCAGGCAAGAGTATTCGTTCTTGCCAGGATCTTTATTGGATAAATCTAAAAGGACTTTGTAATTGTGTAACGAGAGAAAACTTGCTTCATGTCGATAGAGGCTCTCATTCTCAATCATAAATTGGGTACCTATGACATATCATAGAAATTTTGTCCAAGGACACTGCAGTGGCTGATAAAATAATCTTCCCAATTTGAATGGGAAGGGAAGAGTATGCCTCAATGGCGCAGGTGTTGTTTGATCTGCAGTTTCAAATTCTTGATTGTACTCCAAGTCAGGCTCCAGCTATATGTTCTTGATGAGCTTAGTGGAGATTACGTTAATTTGGGAGCCAGTGTCCAGGATGTCCATTACCCAGACTTTTTGAATGACCACCTTAACCTTGGTGAGTGTTCCTCCAAAGTTAGGAGACAGGGCCATCTCCTTGAGCCTGTAAGTGGAGGTTAGTTTATGAGCAGTCTAAGGGTATTTATCCAGGATGGCTTTCATGGTATGGACCCTCTGAAGAGGTTGAATCAAGCCAGCCAAGAATTGATCACCATCGCTGGTGGTGCCAATAATTTTTGGACACCCTAGAATTTGGCTGAGGTACGTTTTCTCAGGTATAATGGTTTTGTCTACTCCATTAAGCATTCAATCGATCAAGGACCTCCACTTCCATGGGGGCTCCCAATGTGTAGTAACATATATCATCGTCACCCCCTCAGATTCATCCCCAGGGATATTCTCAACAACTGGCAAGGTTGCAATTGAGGTAGAGGAGACGGCCACATGAGGTTGGGTAGCCTTAGGGCGTGCAGCTACCAGCTTGGATGGAGGGAAGGCACAGTGGCTTTAGTGAGCTTGTGTGAGAGCACAGTATTAACTACCTTACAGATCTCCAGTTCACAGGAGGAAGTGATATCTGTTTAAGTCGCATAGAGGAAGCAGGATTCACAGGGAGTGTAGGTACAGGTGGGCTCACCTCCAGCTGTTCTACAGGTGAAAGCTCCTCAATGATTAGAACTGAAGGTTTCAACTCAGCTTCATTCGTTGTTGCACATGAATGGAAATTGGCAACGTCTAACAGAGCCTCTTTTGTTCGCGGTTGTTTTTAAAGTGGCGTTTCAATTAAATGATATGCCTGGTGAGAGAGGGTTGAGAAGCTACTAAGTTATCATGGCTGCAATATTATAATCCAGGGTTAGCATGTTAGACGTTGACAACCTTTGCGCAGGGAGTTAAAATTGCTCATCAAAGGCAGCGGTCAGTTCGCCCTCATACATGCTAAGGCGCATAAAGACCTTTTTTCCCTGTTTAGACTTTGCTTGAACCAAATTCAGCCAAAAGAGCCTCTTTCACCTCTGCCCAGGTATGCAGATTGTCCAAGTAAAGAACTATCATCTCTTGTGCTTGACGACTTAAGCAGTGAAGGATGTGTTTAATTTTTTGCTTTTAAGATGAGCCTTGCATTACAGAATTTTAGACATACAAAAACGAAGCAATGCTACCTTCTCCAGGAGTGAACTTGTCTTTAATGGGGTTTTAATGGGATCTGCTCAAGCTCTTTAAGACGGGATAAAGAGTTTGCTAGTTCCTTTTCAAGTGCAACTATCCTTGATTCATTTTGAAGGAGAAAAGTTGGAGGGTTACTCACTTTAAAAGCCTCCATTTTTTTGTTTTTTTGGTGTACAGAGTTGACCCCTATAGTTTGATTTACTTTGTGGGAATCCAGCTAGTTTACATGCTCGCTGGTGCTTGTCGCCTCTGGATTACACAACTGAATTGATTAATTTAGTGCTAAAAACACTAATAGAAAAAAATCTGGGTTTATATGTTTTTTATTATTGCAGGCGCAGGAAAAGAAAAAAACCCTCTCAATATCTGACCATTCAGTATTTAATTTGTATCAAGGATTAAGGGAATTTAATGATAAATTCGTAATAGCTTGGTATTGTCCAAATTAGGAAATATGTAATTTTGGCCTATTGGAGCTCAGGAAACTCGCTTCACTTTGGTGGAACAACTGATAGAAAGTTATTTTTAGGCAAGATGAATCCATAGGGTAAAGATTTAATTAATTTCAGCCAATCCTCATTAGATAAAATTATTGCACCTTTGGAGATCCCCCAAGCCTATGGGGGTGGTCCCAACTTAGGTGCTTGCTTTTCAATAGTCATGACCTGGGAAGAAACCTCCGATGGACTTCCCAGGTTCTTCTGCATGGTCAGGGCAACTCAACTTCCAAACATCATGCTATTTTCCCATTTATTATTCATAAAGTGTTACCCTAATTCATGGGGTTCCACCTAGAATCAACCAGAGTCTTTTGGCTGATAAAATCGTTAGTATAATTTAAATTTCGCTTATTATCATCACAAACTTGTGAATGTCCAACATTTCCCCCTTTCAGCCTATTTTGACTTAAAACATTCTTTTCTTGAAGCTGGGAAGGCAAATGTCCGGCAATTATCACCAAAAATTTGTCAACCTAAAATCCTCTCAATCCCCTTTACCTTTCAAATTGGCAGCCATAGAATGAGGTCAGAAAAAGAAAGAATGGACATCCCAATATACCTCAACCAATATGTTTTGACCACATAAGTCGCCACATAAGAAAAGTTTTGGGGTTTCTCCAATGGCAGGTCAGGATGAGCATAGGGAGCTCTCTACACCTTAAAGAGTGGGATGATATTGCCATTATTAATCTGGAGTTTAAGTCTGACCCTTACCTGTTGTTCTAAATTGCACTTAGGCTCAACTTACAATCGCAAAGGTTAGTTACTTTTACAATAAAAAAGGGGGCTGTATGAAGACAGTAACCTTAAATAAAGATGATAAATATTTTAAATTTTAAATTTAAATTTATTGCGGGGAAGGCTGACCATGGGACGGACACTTCCGAATATGACTCAGATGAGACAAAACTTAGTACCAGGTGAGGCACCCCAGAGAAGCGATGCTATCTCTTGTTGCCAGCGGGAACGCCACTTATGGGAAGGGGGAGGGAACGTGTGTAGGGGGCGTAGCCACTATTGAGCACGTGTGGAGGAAGGGGTCTGATTTGATGAACCAGACTGGGAACCAGGAGGAGACCAGCTGCTGGCGACGTGGTGGGAGATATCCAAACATCCACGCTTGAAAGTGATCCACCAAATGAGACCGGAATCTGTGGACAGCTTCAGGGAGGGTGGGGATGGATCCGGCGATGGCATCCAAGACAATCGTGTGGATAGTCCACATGGCGATTGCAACCACCAGAGCACGAAGGGAGGGTGGGAGGGGGGAGGAGGCCATTGATGAAGCAAACATATCTCTTGACAGACTGAAGGGATGTGTTTGATCCTGGCCTAGCAGACGTTGGACTTCGCGCCATATTACTTTAGAGGTGGGGCACTTCTCCAGGCGGTGAAACAGCGTTCCATACTGGCCACACACGACACAGGATGAGTGTAAAGCATTAGAGCGCTCAGCTGTATTATACACCCGCCTCAGGCAGCGCCACGCACATGGGAGCGGACTTGAGGCTGCAACAGAGGATGGTGTGCGTATTTCCAGATAGTCTTTTGGGTCTCAGTGGAATAAGGGATGTCCATCATGTCCAGGTAGTCCACCCTGGATAGGACTTGGGGTCGAATGGGGATCACGCCATCATGGATGGGTAGCCCCTGTACCTCTTGTGTGAACTGAGGAGAGGGGCGGCCTCTTCGGGTTGTATGTCCATTAATATGAATTCTCCACTCTGCGCTTCGCATGGAGAGTAGGATTCGTTTGTAGTGGGTTTTGGTCCCGTGAGGACCTGTGGCTGATGTGTGTGATGCGAGGTATTTCATCAGGGAGTGGGGGTTTGATGGGTTGTTGAGGCCCAAGGCTCAGGAGAAGTTGGATCAGGCCGCGCAGGACCAGTGTTGGGATGGGAGTGTAGGAGCAGTGACGGCCGCAATCCAGGTGCCTAGGATGTTGGCGGCATGGGCTTTGAAGTCAAGTAGGCCCATGCCACCATGATGATGAGGGCCAAACATGACCTCTAGCCGTACTGGTGGAGGGTGGCCTGACCAAAGCCAACCTTGTAGCAAAGCATACAGGGATTTGAAGAAGCTTTGGAGAAGGGGATGGCGTGAGCTCCAAACCAGACTTTGGATAGGAGCATAGAGTTGGCAAGAACAACCCTGCCAGTGAGGGTAGTAGGGTGGGCTCTGAGAGAGGCGATTCGCTTCGTCACGTTGTCCAGTATATGGCCCTCCATTACTGCTGACGCGTATCCTCCTGCCTCCAACCACACGCCCAGATGGCATACCGGTCCTATGGTAGGTCGCGGCACAAAGGGAGCACCAGTGGAGCGGTGTGTTTGAGTTAGTAAGGCGTGGACTTGGGCGAGCAGCTGGGCTGGGTTGGGAACTACTTGCTGGGGCCCAGCAGTTCTGAAACTGACCAAGGAGGATGATTTCGGTTTTGGAGGCGTTCAGTGCCGCGTTGCTTACCTGGGAATATTCCTGGATGAGGGCTTCAAGCGCGCGTGCATCTTTATTATTAGACACCCCCACCACGCAATCATCTGCAAATGCCATCATCTTGACTGGGGTTTGGCCTGGCACATGGACCCCAGTGAGTTGGGCATTCACATTTCGCAGTAGTGGGTCAAGGCTGAAGTTGTATAAGAGTGGGCTCAGAGGGTCCCCTTGTCACAGGCCCCTTTGAGGATGGACTACATCCATTAAGAAACCTGGGCCGTGCACAGCCATTGTTGCAGATTCCATGAGCAGCATCACCCAGTTAATGAAGCGGGGAGGTAGGCGGAATTGTTGGAGGCAGGCCCTAAGGTATTCCCAGTTTACTCTATCACTGGCCTTTTGTTGGTCCAAGAATACAAGTGCCCCAGAGGCTGTGGACTGACACACATTAGCCACAGAGTGCACGTTATCCCAAATTGACCTTCTGGGGATGAAACCAAATTGTTCTGGAGAGATGGTGGCAGATGCTACAGTCCCTAAACGGTTAGCCATGATTTTTGTTAAAATTTTGGTGTCTGTGTTTGTTAGAGAAATGGGGCGCCAGTTGGCTAAGTCTAGCCTATCCCCTTTCTTGAAGAGTGTGACTGTAAAAGCCTCATGTCCTCCTGGTAGGAGGCGCGTTTCCAACAGGCTTTGGTTGAGTGAGGCTAGCAGCAATGGGGATATGTATTTAAAATATTTTTTGTAGAACTCATATGGAATGCCATCTGGGCCTGGGCATTTCGGTTTGGCGCACTGCAAATGGTATTCCATAATTCATTCGGAGTAATTAAATTCATTATTTCTGGGTATCAGAAAACGGTGCAGATATGAGCTCTGTCGAGAAATTCCGCCATTTTGGCCGGCTGAATTGGTTTGGCTCAGTATAACTCGGAGTAATATCTTTGCATTTCGATTGCCACTTCGGCCGGTATGTCCACAATAGAATTATCCGATCTTCGCACCTGTGTGCAGGCCATACTCTGGCATGGTGCAAAAATTTTTGAAGAAGTATGCGGTGCACTTGTCGCCTTTAGTGATGCGTGTGGCCCTGTATTGGACACAAACCCAATGTTTGTGTTGCCTTTCAAGTGCGTTGAGGTGGGCTGCTGCCTCCGCCCACTTCTGGCCCCATGCAGGGCTATATCCTGAGGCTGGAATGTTGGACTCCAAGTGGGCCAATTCCACCAGCGCACATGATATAACCGTCGATGTGGCTTGTGAGCATCTGGATTAGAGATGGCGATAGTGGCGGATAATGTCTTTTTGAAAGTTGCCCATGTGGAAATGGGGTCCACACAAAATGGTGCAACAAACAATTTTGCCAAAGTTGCCTCTTCCACCCACGTGGAAAATCCTGGCAATGCAAGCTCTGGGGGGCAGATTTTGCACCAATGTGGGGCCTTTGCAACTGTGACAGGTAAGTGGTATGTTATTGAGACCAGTCGGTGGTTGGAGAATTCTATTTTCGTTGTTTTGAAGTGGGAGATGTGGGGTTGGAATTTCGCTGGTGCTAGAATAAGGTCTATGCGGGTCATGGACCTTAATTGGCCGTTGTGGATGTGAGGACGCGTCATGTTTTTGAGCAGTGGGGCATGTCGCAGCAGTGCATCCATTAACCCAAGGGTGGTTTTTAGAACGCGTAGTTCTATGTGACCCTGTGAGGCGTGGGGTGAGGGCAGCCACCGGTCCGTTGGTGAGGTTAGCCAACAGTTCATGTCACCAATTAGGAAAGAATCGGGGGGTAGCGGGAGGGATTTGACCAACGAGAAAAATTCTCGACGCTCTTGTGCACTGTTTGGGGCGTAAATGTTGTGTGTGTGTAACATCAGCCCATGAGAAGGTGACAATGAGCACTCAGTCATTTAGGAATGTTTCTGAAGATGTAAATTTGAAAAATTGTTTTTCCAAATTAGCACCCCACAGTGCTTCAACCAAAGGGATAGGGATGGTAGGAGCATTGTTTTCCAAGCATCCTCGGAACCTCGTGGACAGTGGGTTTCCTGGATGGCCAGGATATCCACAGGTAAATTATTTTGTAAAAAAACTCAGTTTCCTAGCCCGGGATGGGGAGGCCTTGAGTCCGGCAATATTCAGCGTCCCTAGAGTGAAGGTTTCCCCCATCGCACCTTAGGTGCGGAGGTGGGCCCCCTGGCCCACCAGCCTCTTCCAGGTCCCCATGGGCTTTCACAGCAGTGCGGGTATTAGCAGCAACGCTATTGGGGTTTTTGTTAATTTTTGTGGAAAGAGGTCGCGTTGGCTTTGGCCTTCGCTTTTTGTTTTCCCGACGTCGGACAAATTTTTTGTGGTGCAGATAAGTTCAGTGCACCGTCGAGTGGGGCAAAAATTTTTTTTTTGGTTGGGATAGGTCCCAAGTTGGTTTTAACCGGGGCTTGGGTGCAGCAATTGGGTGAGATTGAATCTCCCATTGGATCCTCAGATTGAGTGGCCCGTTCAGCTTGGGCCTCCCAATCTGATTGGGTGATGGATTCCTGAGTTGCTTCTGCCGCGAAGGTCTCCATGTCCTCCTGGCGTTGTGAGTGTGGGATGGTGGTGGTGACCTTGGCCACTTCCTTGGCCGCGGTCCTATGGGCCTGCTTGGCCTTTTTCTACTCCTGCGGGGAGATGGGCTTTACCAATAGGTAGCAGCCTTGTGCTCCCCATGGGAAAGCCTCTTTGGTGCTTGCAGTTGGTTCATAGTGCGCCTCTCCGCTGGCCATGGCCGCTGAGGGGTGCTCTTGGAATGTAACGCCCTCTTTAATGGGGCACACGTGTGCCTTATGGCCAAACGCGTCACAGTGGGTGCAAATGGGGGCGCGCTGTCCACGGTTACCCGGAATGGGTGGGTGGTGTGCCCTGCGATGTCAATAAAGGTGGAGTGTGGGATCAGGGTTAGGTCCTTCGCGATCTCCTCAGTTGGGGTCAGAACTGCGATGGCTTTGCCAGTGCACAGGTGTGGCATCAGCATGAAACGTTGCATTTTGAAAGATTGTATTTCGCCGTATATGGCGAGACCATCTTTCAGGTGTTGCTCCAAAATGTCACGTTTTACCGTAGTAGGCAAAAAGTCAAACGTGAGGAAAATTTGGTTTGATTTTGTCGATCTGGTGCATTTAGTTTTGACGACCTGTTGCCCTTCAGGGAGGTCGACCACTACGCGCACCGCTGCAGCCTCGTCTGCTGCTATTTTGCTTTCATAACCTAGGTCCAGCCAACTGCACGACATGGAGTGAGGTGCAACGTACACCACGGTCAGGAAAATTTTGTGTACATCTTCACAAAATTTTTCCCATAGGGCCATATTTTGGATGTCCAGATACACACGGACTCCAAATTCCACCGACAAAAGTGGCTGGGAATGTGGCGTATTGATGTACTGATTGCATCGTGCTTGCCATGTGAGTATCTCTGGGGAAATTGTGACCGCCAGTTTTTTTAGATTTTTTTCTATTCCGCCGGATTCTCTGGGGCGTTTTTGAACGTTAGAGGCCGCGGGCCTTCCGCCTGCTTCTCTTGCCTTGCTTGCCCAACTGCTCCCAGACATGGGCGCAGACTAATCCCCTCTATGAGATTATCAAACTAGATTTAGTCTTGAATTTAATGGGTTGTTTGTGCAACGAGAAAGAAAAGTGTCAAGATGATAAATATTTTATTGCATAAGATTTTATTTAGCAGATTAAATGATAAAAGGTAAAAGAAATATACCTCAGATTACAATTTCCATGATTATAAACCACTCTGATGTTTATTAGGCAGTGCATACTTATTCTAGAAAATGTTAGATACCATTGGACTATAATTTAGGGGATGAAAACTTTAGAGTTTGCTTTTATGTCAGCGTGGGAGAAAGGCAGAGAATATAGATGTAATATAAGAGGGATTTAAATAACACCACTGTAAAGCTTATAAATCTATAACAAGTGTTTCAGGGGATATAATTGGTATGGTGGGAAGAATATAAAGCCATATTACAAATCCTTGTTGTGTCTCAGGGCAAAATAATAGTCATTTTTTACTATTGATTAATAATACATTTAAAAACTTAAGCGCAAAGGCAAGGCAATCTGTCATTAAATAATTTAACAGATTAACATAAGCATTGAGAATTTTCACCATAAACTATTTTGAGAGATTGGCATCAGAGTCAAGGCTCAAGGAATTGCATCTTTCATCTAAAAATTGATATTCAGTAGATAAATTTTACAATATAGAATTTGAATGGTTGGTCATACCAAATCACAATTTTCCCACCACTTGAACAAACATTTGAGGCATACTGATAGGGGCTAGATAATAATTAAGATGACGAAGCCACAACATCGATGAATCCCCCCTTGGGTTGGGACCATCTAGTACTAAAAAAAAAAAGATGACGAAGCCATTAGGAAGGCAACACATAAACAGAAATAATTAAAAGATGTTTTTTATGTGCACTGGGTAATATTAGGTGTTTTATAATACACCTTAATTTATCCCTAGTAAGGATAGATAGCACCAGAGACAGCAACGGGATACATCTTAAATTGGCGGATTAATGAAAGGATTTTACCATAAAAACCGTCAAGAGTTCATAAAGTATATTTGTACCAATGAGGGCTTGGCGGCCTGGTTTAAAAGTACAGTTTCAGCATGGAGGGAATTCTGGTAGACTCTAAAATATACTGAAAAAATATCTTTGCGTCAACAAGCTTTAATTTATACAATGGGAATAAACCTCACTGTACTCAACATTCAAATTAAGGGATGTTGAGATGTGGACCAAGCTGAGGGGATTCAGTCTCCTCTGACTCCAGAAGCCATGAGGGCGCAGTATATACATAGTCACTTAGTATATGGTACAGACCTGATGAGAAAACTGTATAATCAGCAGAGTAAATTTGGTTATATAGGCCACACGTCGTTTCCTCATCTGGCATTAACAAAGAAACATCTTTCTTTCAATAGAACGCTTGGTAACCGTGCGCACCAGGCCACGTTTATCATCTAAGGATTCCTTAGTATGATACAGTAGAGCCTGTTGTCCCACTACATCCAAAAGTATTGTTCTCAAAGTTGGCCTTAGCTCATATTTTCTCATGAAAGAGGTACTAGAAAGGTAGCAAAAATTTGCCATGAGGCAAAACGATGGCCAGAGCAGACAACACTCTAGTCTTAAATCCTAAAGGCAAGGAGCTATATGCTCATAGTGAGGTAGTGACATTAGGTCAAGCAGTACCTTATTCTTTTCAGTGAGTAGTATTAGGTTCAGTCTATAATTTCTTCATTGGCCTCAAAAGAAACTATGTTAATTGGCACCCTGCTGTTTAAAATTGCCTTATCTTTAGTGTTGTACACGCTAAGGTCAATGTAAGTACACTCAGCGTGATTATCTGAGCTGGTAAGCGTATTAATGGAAGAGTATCTGCTTGACTCAAGTGAGTAATTAATTGCTTTTTGCATGTGCCTGCAGAGGCGTAGCAAAATAGCTGGTTATATATATAGGGAATTACACTGTTAAGGCAGCGTTGCATTATGTTTAGGTCAAAAACTGAAATTTTATAACCTTTGGCAGATGTATATCTCTTCCTACTATGCCGGAGTTTTTAAAATCTTTGTCTGTAGTTAAGGTTAATAAATAAACACTTGACCCTTTTTGTAAGGCTTTGTATTAGGAGCACCTAAAACAAGGTCACAACTATGGAGCTAATTTACCCATTTTTGTGTAATGGTGGTAGAAAAATTTAAAGTAAGCAACATGGGTTGATATAATTATGGGTGAGACTTTAAGGCATGGCAGAAAGCGGACTAAGCATCTGTTATAATTTCAGCAGTATTCAATAAATATGCCGTTGTATTTTTGCACAGGGTTAAACCACTGAGCAATAGACCAAAGATATGATAATCGCTGCCCTCAAAACAACAGAATGCTTTTAAATAAGTATGTAGTGCTCACTCCCAAAACCTCTTTTATTAAAGGTACTTTGATAGCGTGTGTTGGACATTCTCCTTCTTGACTTAAGAAAAAGAATGTTGGAAGTATTAGGGCTCCCAAATTTTTTATTATGATTGGCCCATCTCCTGGCCGACCATCAACTAATATTGTGGTCAACAAAAATATAAGTACAGACAGCGAAAAACCCTTGGCGGATTCTCAGTGGAATCCTAACCAACGGAAAAATCAATTTACCACAAAAAGTGGCCTAAAAAAGTAAATACTAACAATAGGATTACCCTGACTTCTTGGCCAAATTTGAGGAGTTCAATATCGCCTGGATCTGAACCGCTGCAAGGTGAGAAGATTTTACCCATTGATGATTGGGTGCAAGTTAGCCAATCATTACCATCTGAATCTAACCGCCTCCAAATTACCTAATCATTACCATCTGAGTCTGACCATCGCCAAGATGCAAAGATTTTACTCAATGATGATAGGGTAAAAATTAACCAATCATTACCACATGAGTTTGACCACCACTGAGGTGAAAAGATTTTACTCGCTGATGATTGGATACAATTCATCAAGTCATTACCGCACAGGTCAGTTTTGCCTCAAAAATTTTATCTTTAGTCTGATAGTCCATAGCCTATATTACCTAATTTAAATGACTGAGCTTTACATTCTTTTGCCTCAAATACCCCTGGTCTTGAAGCTCAAACTAGTTTAAATAGGAAAAGCTAGTATTGACAAAAAAGCCTTTCCTGGTTTTTGCCCTGCCTGAAAAATAAAAAACATAAATAACTTTAATAAGTGTTATTTTAAACTTTTATTAAAAAGTAATGTCTCACTTTAAAAAATATTATTTGTGCCATCCATTGGTGGATCCCAAGAATTGGTGCTCACTACAGGGGTCAAGCCCCCTGAATACTTTGATAAGTATTAACAAAATGGAGATTGTCAATGTGAGCAGCTCTCCTGACTTGAGATTAGTTGCTCTTGAGAAGCAACTAGCCAGCTCTTTCTCTCATCTCAAAGAGCTGGAGCAGCGGCTATTCAAATTACCATTGAAAGACCGCTACACTCCAGGTGAAGGGAGCATTGCTTCCTTTTTGTACGTTTATGAAGCTGCAATGGATGGCGCTACTGACAAACAGAAAGTTCAGTACATCCTTCCCTGTTAAGCCGCAAAGCCCAAGAGCTTATTGTTCCTCATCTAGATCCTCAGCACATCTGGCCAGATGTTAATAAGGCCCTCTTAGCTGAATTCAGATCTGAGTAAAGCTTATACAGGGAAAAACAGGCTTTCTTGTGCCTTGCCATGCACGAGGGTGAAGCCCTCTTTAGCTTTGCTGAGCGGTTCTATCTCGCTGCTCAAGGTTGGCTACGTCCAACCTGCTTACCTTGGATGACGCCATCGCCGCCATCTTAACAGGGTTAGCTTCCCAACCCTCTCTTGCCAGGCACATCATATCGGTGAAACGCCACCTTACAACCTTCTGAGATATAAAAGAGGCTTTGTTGGATGGTGCCCATATTCCTTTAGAGGAGCTGGAGCCTGCTGAACCGTTGGAGGTGAGGCCACCTGTGCCTATCCTCCCCCTAAAACCTACTTCTTTGGTGCAACTTAAAACAGACATTCCTCATTCATGCAAAATGGAGATCCCCACTGTGGTTTCCCCTCCAGCTCGGTCCATAGGTGCGCGCTTTAAGGGTATGTCCTCCAGGACTACTGGAGTTGAAAAAAAATGCCGGTTAATGCAAAACCAAATACCCTGCCTCTCGTGACCATCTTCCCCACTTCAATTGTAACCTTGCCCATGGTGGAAAATACCCCTGAGGCCAACTCTGAGGGGGTTACGAACATGTTGGGTATTACTTGTTGGGAGCTCCTGCAAAGTGGAGGTCCCCGATCACCTAAACGCTGGAGGAGTAGATGAAGCCGCCATACCTGAGGATGCTTACCTCCGTCAGAGTTCTAGGGGAGCCCATCGATATTGATACTGCTAGTGATGCTGATGAGGTGTTGTCTCGCATAATTCGCCCTATCCACATGGCCATACCATGCAATCCATCCAGGAAAATTACCCCGAGACTGCGTGCAAATTAACCTCCCACTTCCATCATAAGGAGGTCTTAGCATTATCACCCACTTTGGAGGGGATACTGTGAAGGTCGAAGTAGTTATCCAAAAGGTTCATGTGATGGCTATCCTAGATACAGGCTCCCCAGTGAATGTAATCTCCTCCAAGTTGATAGAAAAGATTCAACTTGCACCTGACTTGGAGTACATCCAAGACTTTGGAACTGCTGGTCTCAACAACACCCGTGCGCTGTGTGCTTACTTGTCCCCTCCCATTCATATTGGGCAGCTTATTCTTTAGCCCTCGCAGTGGCTTTGGATAATAATGACTATGATTTGCTCATGGAACTCAGTTTATGATTGAGCATGAAGGCATCATCAACATGAAGCAAGGGTCCCTATCTTTAATGAACTATGAAGTTCCATTAGTTTTATCCAACGAAGAATTCATCAAGAATGACTACCCCTGCCTAGTTGAACACCCCTCTTCCGCTTTGCCTTATGTCAACTCCAGGCGCAACACTAAGAAATCGCCCGATTCAGTGGAGGCTAGTGATGGTATTCCAAATTTTGTGGCAGATGAGGTGGTGATAAAGCCAGGTGAACTACGAGTGGTTGACATGAAAATCACATCCCAAAACCCCCTCAATCTCTTAAGCAAGGCCAACTTAAAAGGAAAAGTTCAGGCTCCCAGAGTACAGCCTAAAAAAGAAAAGTCTACCTCTAAGGCCGCAGAGGCAGCTGTTACTCATCCCAAGGCTCAAGAGAATCGTTCTTCCAAGGATGCTACCCCTTGCGAATCTCGGTCTAAACCTTTGCACTGGGGATGAAAAATTATATATTGGAAAGTCTAGTCAAGCAAAAACAGTGACTAAAAAAACCAAGCTGCCAATGAGCTCTGAGCTCCTCTGCCTTCTTACAAAGTGTCAGATAGGGTTTCAAATTAACACAATTGCACAACTCCCTGAAGTGGCAAACTTGGTTCCAAATGGGATGGGCCATATACCATCATACATAAGAGAGGAGATGAGTATTCCGTAAAGTCCTTGGCTACAAGCATTATCATAATCTGGAACATGGCCGCTACCTTTGACCCTACACCCCTTCCAACATTCTTGAGGGGGCAATGTTGGACATTCTCCTTCTCAACTTAAGAAAAAGAATGTTGGAAGTATTAGGGGCTCCCAAATCTGTTATTATGATTGGCCCATCTCCTGGCTGACCATCAACTAATATTGTGGTCAACAAAAATATAAGTACAAACAGCAAAAAAAAACCTTTGCGGATTCTTGGTGGAATCCTAACCAACGGAAAAATCAATTTACCACAAAAATTGGCTTAAAAAGGTAAATGCTAACAATAGGATTACTCTGACTTCTCAAATAAATTTGAGGAGTTCAATATCGCCCAGATCTAAACCGCTACAAGGTGAGAAGATTTTACCCATTGATAATTGGGTGAGTTAGCCAATCATTACCATCCAAGTCTGACTGCTGCCAAATTACCCAATCATTACCATCTGAGTCTGACCATTGCCGAGGTGCAAAGATTTTACTCAATGATGATAGGGTAAAAATTAACCAATAATTACCACATGAGTTTGACCACCACCAAGGTGAAAAGATTTTACTCGCTGATGATTGGATACAATTCATCAAGTCATTACCGCACAGGTCAATTTTGCCTCAAAAATTTTATCTTTAATCTGATAGGCCAAAAGCCTATGTTACCTAATTTAGATGACTGAGCTTTACATTCTTTTGCCTCAAATACCCCTGGTTTCGAAACACAAACTAGTTTAAATAGGAAAAGCTAGTTTTGACAAAGAAGCCTTTCCTGGTTTTTTCCCTGCCTGAAAAATAAAAAACATAAAGAACTTTAATAAGTGTTATTTTATACTTTAATTTTTAATTTATTGCAGGGAAGGCCGACCATGGGACGACACTTCCAAATATGACTCAGACGAGACAAAACTTAGTACCAGGTGAGGCACCCCAGAGAAGCGATGCTATCTTGTTGCCAGTGGGAACGCCACTTATGGGAAGGGGGAGGGAACGTGTGTAGGGGTCGTAGCCACTATTGAGCACGTGTGGAGGAAGGGGTCTGATTTGATGAACCAGACTGGGAACCAGGAGGAGACCAGCTGCCGGCGACGTGGTGGGAGAGATATCCAAACATCCACGCTTGAAAGTGATCACCAAATGAGACCGAATCTGTAGACAGCTTCAGGGGAGGGTGGGGATGGATCCGGTGATGGCATCCAAGACAATCGTGTGGATAGTCCACATGGCGATTGCAACCACCAGAGCACGAAGGGAGGGTGGGAGGGGGAGGCCATTGATGAAGCAAACATATCTCTTGACAGACTGAAGGGATGTGTTTGATCCTGGCCTAGCAGACGTTGGACTTCGCGCCATATTACTTTAGAGGTGGGGAACTTCTCCAGGCGGTGAAACAGCGTTCCATACTGGCCACACACGACACAGGATGAGTGTAAAGCATTAGAGCGCTCAGCTGTATGATACACCCGCCTCAGGCAGCGCCACACATGGGAACGGACTTGAGGCTGCAACAGAGAGATGGTGTGCGTATTTCCAGATAGTCTTTTGGGTCTCAGTGGAATAAAGGGATGTCCATCATGTCCAGGTAGTCCACCCTGGATAGGACTTGGGGTCGAATGGGGATCACGCCATCATGGATGGGTAGCCCCTGTACCTCTTGTGTGAACTGAGGAGAGGGGCGGCCTCTTCGGGTTGTATGTCCACTAATATGAATTCTCCACTCTGCGCTTCGCATGGAGAGTAGGATTCGTTTGTAGTGGGTTTTGGTCCCGTGAGGACCTGTGGCTGATGTGTGTGATGCGAGGTATTTATCAGGGAGTGGGGGTTTGATGGGTTGTTGAGGCCCAAGGCTCGGAGAAGTTGGATTGGGCCGCGCGGGACCAGTGTTGGGATGGGAGTGTAGGAGCAGTGACGGCCGCAATCCAGGTGCCTAGGATCTTGGCGGCAGGGGCTTTGAAGTCAAGTAGGCCCATGCCACCATGATGATGAGGGCCAAACATGACCTCTAGCCGTACTGGTGGAGGGTGGCCTGACCAAAGCCAACCTTGTAGCAAAGCATACAGAGATTTGAAGAAGCTTGGGGAGAAGGGGATGGCGTGGGCTCCAAACCAGACTTTGGATAGGAGCATAGAGTTGGCAAGAACAACCCTGCCAATGAGGGTAGTAGGGTGGGCTCTGAGAGAGGCGATTCGCTTCGTCACGTTGTCCAGTATATGGCCCTCCATTACTGCTGACGCGTATCCTCCTGCCTCCAACCACACGCCCAGATGGCATACCGGTCCTATGGTAGGTCGCGGCACAAAGGGGAGCACTAGTGGAGCGGTGTGTTTTGAGTTAGTAAGGCGTGGACTTGGGCGAGCAGCTGGGCTGGGTTGGGAACTACTTGCTGGGGCCCAGCAGTTCTGAAACCAACCAAGGAGGATGATTTCGGTTTTGGAGGCGTTCAGTGCCGCGTTGCTTACCCGGGAATATTTCTGGATGAGGGCTTCAAGCGCGCGTGCATCTTTATTATTAGACAACCCCACCACGCAATCATCTGCAAATGCCATCATCTTGACTGGGGTTTGCCTGGCACATGGACCCCAGTGAGTTGGGCATTCACATTTCGCAGTAGTGGGTCAAGGCTGAAGTTGTATAAGAGTGGGCTCAGGGGTCCCCTTGTCGCAGGCCCCTTGAGGATGGACTACTTCCGTTAGGGAAACCTGGGCCGCGCACAGCCATTGTTGCAGATTCCGTGAGCAGCATCACCAAGTTAATGAAGCGGGGAGGTAGGCGGAATTGTTGGAGGCAGGCTCTAAGGTATTCCCAGTTTACTCTATCATAGGCCTTTTGTTGGTCCAAGAATACAAGTGCCCCAGAGGCTGTGGACTGACACACATTAGCCACAGAGTGCACGTTATCCCAAATCGACCTTCTGGGGATGAAACTGAATTGTTCTGGAGAGATGGTGGCAGATGCTACAGTCCCTAAACGGTTAGCCATGATTTTTGTTAAAATTTTGGTGTCTGTGTTTGTTAGAGAAATGGGGCGCCAGTTGGCTAAGTCTAGCCTATCCCCTTTCTTGAAGAGTGTGACTGTAAAAGCCTCATGTCCTCCTGGTTTGAGGCGCGTTCCCAACAGGCTTTGGTTGAGTGAGGCTAGCAGCAATGGGGATATGTATTTAAAATATTTTTTGTAGAACTCATATGGAATGCCATCTGGGCCTGGGCATTTCGGTTTGGTGCACTGCGAATGGTATTCCATAATTTGTTCGGAGTAATTAAATTCATTATTTCTGGGTATCAGAAAATGGTGCAGATATGAGCTCTGTCGAGAAATTCCGCCATTTCAGCTGGCTGAATTGGTTTGGCACGGTATAACTTGGAGTAATATCTTTGCGTTTTGATTGCCACTTCAGCCAGTGTGTCCACGATAGAATTATCCAATCTTTGCACCTGTGTGCAGGCCACGCTCTGGCGTGGTGCAAAATTTTTTTTTTGAAGAAGTATGCGGTGCACTTGTCACCTTTAGTGATGCATGTGGCCCTGTATTGGACACAAACCCAATGTTTGTGTTGCCTTTCAAGTGCGTTGAGGTGGGCTGCTGCCTCCGCCCACTTCTGGCCCCATGCAGGGCTATATCCTGAGGCTGTAATGTTGGACTCCAAGTGGGCCAATTCCGCCAGCGCATGTGATATAACTGTCGATGTGGCTCGTGAGCATCTGGATGAGAGATGGCGATAGTGGCGGATAATGTCTTTTTTGAAAGTTGCCCATGTGGAAATGGGGTCCACACAAAATGGTGCAACAAACAATCTTGCCAAAGTTGCCTCTTCCACCCACGTGGAAAATCCTGGCGATGCAAGCTCTGGGGGGCAGATTTTGCACCAATGTGGGGGCCTTTGCAACTGTGACAGGTAAGTGGTATGTTATTGAGACCAGTCGGTGGTTGGAGAATTCCATTTTCGTTGTTTTGAAGTGGGAGATGTGGGGTTGGAATTTCGCCAGCACTAGAATAAGGTCTATGCGGGTCATGGACCTTAATTGGCCGTTGTGGATGTGGGGACGCGTCATGTTTTTGAGCAGTGGGGCATGTCGCAGCAGTGCATCCATTAACCCAAGGGTGGCTTTTAGAACGCGTAGTTCTACGTGACCCTGTGGGGCGTGGGGTGAGGGCAGCCACCGGTCCGATGGTGAGGTTAGCCAACAGTTTATATCACCAATTAGGAAAGAATCGGGGGTAGCGGGAGGGATTTGACCAATGAAAAAATTCCCGACGCTCTTGTGCACCGTTTGGGGCGTAAATATTGACAATTGTGTGTGCAACATCGGCCCATGAGAAGGTAACAACAAGCACTTGGTCATTTAGGAATGTTTCTGAAGATGTAAATTTGAAAAAATTGTTTTTCTGAATTAGCACCCCACAGTGCTTCGACCAAAAGGATAGGGATGGTAGGAGCATTGTTTTCCAATCATCCTCAGAACCTCATGGACAGTGGGTTTCCTGGATGGCCAGGATATCCACGGTTAAATTATTTTGTAAAAAACTCAGTTTCCTAGCCTGGGACAGGGAGGCCTTGAGTCCGGCAATATTCAGCGTCCCTAGAGTGAAGGTTTCCCCCATCGCACCTTAGGTGCGAGGGGTGGGCCCCCCCACCAGCCTCTTCAGGTCCCCACGGGCTTTCACAGCAGCGCAGGTATTAGCAGCAACGCTATTGGGGCTTTTGTTAATTTTGCAGAAAGAGTCGCGTTGGCTTTGGCCTTTGCTTTTTGTTTTCCTGACGTCAGACGAATTTTTTGTGGTGCGGATAAGTTTGGTGCACCGTCGAGTGAGGCAAAAAAATTTTTGGCTGGGATAGGTCCCAAGTCAGTTTCAACTGGGGCTTGGGTGCAGCGATTGGGTGAGATTGAATCTCCCATCAGATCCTCAGATTGAGTGGCCCATTCGGCTTGGGCCTCCCAATCTGATTGGGTGATGGATTCCCGAGTTGCTTCCGCGTGAAGGTCTCCATGTCCTCCTGGCGTTGTGAGTGTGGGATGGTGGTGGTGACCTTGGCCGCTTCCTTGGCCGCGGTCCTATGGGCCTGCTTGGCCTTCTTCCGCTCCTGTGGGGAGATGAGCTTTACCAATAGGTAGCAGCCTTGTGCTCCCCACGGGAAAGCCTCTTTGGTGCTTGCGGTTGGTTCGTAGTGCGCCTCTCCGCTGGCCATGGCCGCCGAGGGGTGCTCTTGGAATGTAACGCCCTCTTTAATGGGGCACACGTGTGCCTTATGGCTGAACGCATCACAGTGGGTGCAAATGGGGGGCGCGCTGTCCACAGTCACCTGGAATGGGTGGGTGGTGTGCCCTGCGATGTCAATAAAGGTGGAGTGCGGGATCTGGGTTAGGTCCTTCGCGATCTCCTCAGTTGGGTCAGAACTGCAATGGCTTTGCCAGTGCACAGGTGTGGCATCAGCGTGAAACATTGCATTTTGAAAGATTGTATTTCACCGTATATGGCGAGACCATCTTTCAGGTGTTGCTCCAAAATGTCACGTTTTACCAAGTAGGCAAAAAGTCAAACGTGAGGAAAATTTGGTTTGATTTTGCCCATCTGGTGCGTTTAGTTTCGACGACCTGTTGCCCTTTGGGGAGGTTGACCACTATGCACACCGCTGCAGCCTCGTCTGCTGCTATTTTGCTTTCATAACCTAGGTCCAGCCAACTGCACGACATGGAGTGAGGTGCAACGTACACCACGGTCGGGAAAATTTTGTGTACATCTTCACAAAATTTTTCCCATAGGGCCGTTTTTTGGATGTCCAGATACACACAGACTCCGAATTCCACCGACGAAAGTGGCTGGGAATGTGGCGTGTTGATGTACTGGTTGCATTGTGCTTGCCACATGAGTATCTCCGGGGAAATTGTGACCGCCAGTTTTTTTAGATTTTTTTCTATTCCGCCAGATCCTCCGGGGCATTTTTGAACGTTAGAGGCCGCGGGCCTTCCGCCTGCTCCTCTTGCCTTGCTTGCCCAACTGCTCCCAGACATGGGCGCAGACTAATCCCCTCTATGAGATTATCAAACTAGATTTAGTCTTGAATTGAATGGGTTGCAAAAGTGTTTGCAACGAGAAAGAAAAGTTTTGTTATTTTATTCTTTTATTAAAAAGTAATATCTAACTTAAAAAATTATTATTTATGGCATCCATTGGCGGATCCCACAGCATGGATTCTTCTTATTCTGCTATACTCTTCCTTTCCAACAACAACCTCCTTCATAATCTCATCTCACCTATTATTATAGCGACTTTTGGATGCCACCATGACTCTGTCAATTCTTCATTCATTAATTCACAATCGCCTATTTTAGCGATTTCCCAATAGCCCAATATTGCCTCATTTTGAAGCGCTTAAATTACTGTTACCAGTTTGATGCCAGAGGATTCCATCCATTTCGCCTTGATGACCTCAGGCAGTCCAATTCCAATGGATATCAACCATTTCTCCATGATGACCTCGGGCTTATCGTCCAGTTATATCAAATTCATGACATTACTCCCTCCTTGACTGGACAATAAGGTTCCTGTTGCTTATATGGCTGAAGAAACTTCACATGCACTCAGTTGATGATCTGACCATTAGTAGAGTCCTTGATAGTATATGCATCTATACTGGTCTTTTCAATGACACAAATGGCCCAATCCAGATACTGGCCAGCTTATGTTTCTGGCCAAAGCCGTGTTGATCATGGAATAGTACCATGTCTCCATCTTTGAACTGTGCTAGGTCACTCCATAGTACCTAATCAGCAGCCTAGCTTTTGATTCTCTTAGCTAGGCTGAACGAGTACGCTTCAGTTTGTAACTTAATCAGTGTATTCGTTAGGATGGTCAGATAATGTTGCGGATCCATACCACCAGTGTCCTCTACACAAGTATATAAGAGGGCGGGCAAAGCAAGATGCCATCCATAAAGTAATTGGAATGGGCTTTTCCCCGTAGTGGAATGATAACTAATATTATAAGCAAAGATGGCGGTGGACAAAAGGGAGCTCCAGTCTGAGGGTCAATCCGCTACTAATTTATGGAGTATGTTCACTAAAGTTCCTTTGACCCACTCCACCATTCCATTCAATTCAGGATGGTACAGGGTTGTCAAAACCCCTCAGATGGCCATTAGCTCATTAAGCTTTGGAAGAATGTGGGAAGTGAAGTTAGTACCATTGTCAGTAAGGATGAACTGGGGACAACCATGTCGCTGAATTATACATTCCATGATGAACTTGGCCACCATTAGCACCCCTAAATCACATATTGGTCATGCTTCAACCCACCTGGTCAAGTGGTCAATTGCTACCAGGATGTATTTGGACCATTTTGCCCTTGTTGATAAGGTACCCACAAATCAATTGAAACGGTGTGCCAGGCGAAGTGTGGCTCCACTAACTGGTATGAAGTATTAGGGCAGAACGGCTTTTCTACTTGACACTGGTGACAGGAGGAGATAGTAACAAGTACATCGAAGTTCATGCTTTCCCAGTAATACTGAGGTCGTAATAATTCCATGGTCTTACATACTCCACCATGTCCAACCGCTTGGTGGGCGCTCATAATAATATTTGGGCGGGCAGAAGGTCTTGGAATATTCATGGTAATGTCCTCTATCCGCTTATATAATTCTCCATTTCTCTGGAACGCATTGGCCCTTAGTTCATCCAATACCTTTATGACTGAGGGCGGTTCATCATTGTACTTACCACTAAGCATCTTATCAAACATAATATTGCTCAGATCTGCCGTAACTGCAATCATGGGTAATATTGATAAACAATCGGCATTCAAGTGTTTTTCTCCAGGTTGATGAAATATTTTTAAAATTGTATGCCTGTAATTTAAGAGCCCATTGGGCTAAACGTTCTTCTGGTTCTTTAAGATTTTGTAACCAGTGTAGCGGGGCATGATCCATTACAACTTTTGAATTTTAACCCATGCAATTACACCCAAAATTGTTTATAGGCGTAAATCACCGCTAAACATTCGCGCTCAGTCACAGTATAATTGCGTTCATGACTGTTCAAGCTATGACTGCAATATGCTACAGGATGCTCTTCCCCTTCCTCATCTTTTTGGGATAGGACTGCTCCTACAGCAGAAAGGGATGCATAGTCTGAACAATGAACTCTTTCTCAAAATTGGAATAGCATAACACTGGTGCACTGGTTAACGCCACTCAAAACGTATCAAAAGCGCATTGCTGACGCTCAGTCCATTTTAACATAGTGTCCTTTTTTAATAACTTGAATACTGGGACCCCAATACAACTGAAGTTAGGGATGAAGCGCCAGTAATAACCACCATTCCTAAAAATACCTGTATATCCCACTTGCTGTTGGGCGGAGTCATTTTACAGATAGCTTCCACCTTGGCTGGTTTAAATCTCAACCCTGTGGCATCAACTACAAACCCCAGGTATTCCAGCTGGTCCTTAAAGAAGTGGCATTTCCGAGGTTTGATATTTATGTTGGCCTCAGCAAGCCTGCGGAATACAGCTTCTAAATGATCGAGGTGTTCTGAGAAGGTTTGGGAGAAAACATTAATGTCATCAAGGTATATAAGGACACACGACAGTTTTAGGTCTCCCAGAATAGTATCCATTGCTCGTTGAATGTAGCTGGGGCGTTACACAGCCCTTGCGACATCTGAGTCAGTTGAAAAAGACCTTTGGAAGTGATTACAGAGCACTTTTCTTGCTCCGCCAATGGCAACTCAATTTGCCAATAGCCTGAGTTCAGGTCCATAGCTGAGAAGAAACGAGCTCCCCCTAGCCGATCTAAAGCGTCATCAATCCGTGGTAAGGGATAGGAGTCTTTTTGGTAATGCTGTTAAGCTTTTGGTAGTCTATTACTACATATTTGGTGCCATCCTTCTTTTTAACAATCAGAACGAGTGAAGCCCATGGACTATTTGATGTCTCAAGCATCCCTTGCATTAATAGCTTATCAATTTTCTCTTTTACTACTCCTTCTGCCACACTTGATCAGCGGATTGGCCTTGACCTGATGGGAGGGTGATCTCCAGTGTCCAGCCTATGAACCACCCCCCATGCGCATCCTAAATCGTGGTCATCAACAGCAAAAATCTCTTTATTTTTTAAAACAAAGTGATTGCCCTATTCTTCTGTGTTTTTTTAACAGCCCCATTAATTCGTTGCGCTATAATACTGTCATTATATTGTGCTGCGGGTTAAAAGGCAGACCAAATTTTTCCAGTGACCCAAAGTCATGGACTGAACTAACATCCTTAATGGGGATAAAGTGCAAATATGCCACTATTTGGTGGCGACGAATTTGCAGTGGTACCATTTGTAAATTTGCAAGCAAAACTTTGACTTCCACTGCCCTGGTAATATAATACCTGGGGCTACGTGAGGCTCAAACTGTGACTGCTGATATGGCCCAATAACTTCCCCATAGAGTCCATTAGGAAATTATATTTCAAAGTCTGTGTTTACTATAAACTTGACGCCCAGATGGAATTGATATAGGTCCAGCAGCTCAGAGCGGCAACCCTTGATATTCATAATTCTGTTGTGGAAGGGCCCAGGTTTTACCCTTTAGCTGATGGTAGCATACTGGGATTACTCCGTCACTATAGGCTATATTGATATTCTCATATGCACCAGATCATTTGGCACTCCGCTAGAGATGAAGTAAATTGGAATCCTCTGATCCAATATTTCAAAAGTCTGGTCTATCATATCGATAACAGCCCATAGTTTCATAAGAGCAGTTCCAATCAGCATATCATAATGGCTATTTGGTAACACTATAGCTGGGGCTACCACAACAATAGACCCAAGCTGCAACGGAGGCACACTATATGCTCCCTCAGAGACTGTGTTATCCTCTCCAGAAGTTCCATATACCACCCGATGGTCCACGTCTGGTTTTAATAATAGTTATGCCACCAACTTGGTGGAGACTATATTAACAGGGGCACCTGTATCTATGATGGCACGGATACAGGTTTTAGCTACAACCAGGTCACAGTAAGTAAATTTGGAGTAAGATAAATCTTGACTGTTTGTAACATAGACATTTATAGCATCTCTGTTTTCAAGAAAACCCACAATCCCCTCGCCATACTGGGGTATTGTGTGATAATAGTGTTGACTGGACGAGCAACGCTACTGCTTGCAAGAGAGGTGCATCATAGGAGGGGTCCAACTTTTCAGGTGAAACTTGGTCAAACATTTGGCAAGCATACGGCTCAACCTGCAACTGGGACCCCTCTCCTGCCATAGCCGCAGACTGAACTTGTGTCAAAATATTCACCCCTCCAACTGGCTGCAGATTGAAGAGTGACATATTAGCCAAGGGAGCTTCCATTGGCTGTTCAGGGGTAGATTCAGGTGGGACATTTTGAGCTAAATTAGCAGAAGTAGAGCGTCCCATCTCTACTCCGCTCTGCCTATTCCCTGATTGTACTTTCCCTGCGGGAGGGAATAACCCTGATGATGAAGACAACTTCTGGCCAAGTGCCCAGAACGACCACACAAGAAAAAATTGATCCTGTAAGATCTGCGTCCATGATCTTGGGAAATGGGCCATCCCAGAAGTTAAGCTGGGGTTGAGCAGTGTAGAAAGACCCTTCCTGATAGTTGAACTGCTGATGGCAACTCCTTTTGAGATGAGGCCTGTACTAATAATAAGGCTGGTGGTTACCAAATGGATGCTGAACTGAAATAGATGACTTCCTCAAATAAACAGGTTCAGCAGCGGGGAGGATATGGTTCCACTCTATGTTAGGTGGAGGGAATTTAGCGGATATCTGGCGCAAGATTTGAATGAGTCTAAACAAAGGGATACCAACTTCTAATTATGAAGCCATGGTATTGAAAAGCTCACGGTATGGTTTCACAGCGGAGGTCAACGCTATGCATACATCTGATTCAGTTAGAGTTCCTGCCCCAATTAACACATGAGCATCCATCATAAAACGATCAGCAAGATGGTGAGGGTCTCATTATGCTGAAACCCAATTGTTAAGAATTCTGCCTTCCGCTGTGCCATTTTCATAGTCCCTCCAATTAACCACAACACAGTATCTTTCACTTTTTGATAGGTAGCAGAACTGGTGGGAAGATAGCAGACAACTTGGTCAGCGCTGTCAACATCCAAAGTGGATATTAATAATTTGGCTTTACGCCAATCTGAAGCTCCTTCCACTGCAAACTAAAATCGCTTAAAAATCCATGGATGTTTCCATTGTGATCAAATGGAGGCAGCTTATCAATAAGAACCTCCTGTAGAAACTCATTTTTCCACTGGAGCACAGCGTCCAAGGTAAGCTTGAGTTCTGCATATTCAATGGTTGCAGCATCTCATAAAGACTCCTTTCCAGAGTAAGCCTGATTGAACATGGTCAGCGATGGAGGAAGGTTGATGGCTTTGTGATTGTCCAATGGGCCCCCTGTAGTGAGCACCACTGTTATAATTTTGGCAGTATTCAATAAATACGCCATCAAGATTTTTGCACAGGGTTAACCCACTAAGCAATAGGGACCAACAATATGATGATCGCTGCCCTCAAAACAACAGAATAACTTTTAAATAAATATGGAGTGCTCGCTTCCAAAACCTCTTTTATTAAAGGTCCTTTGCTACCGCGGATTCTTCTCATTCCGCTATACTAAATCCTTTCCAACAACAACCTCCTTCATAATCTCGTCTCGCCTATTATTATAGCGACTTTTGGATGCCACCATGGCTCTGTCAATTCTTCATTCATTAATTCACAATCGCCTATTTGAGGCGATTTCCTAATAACCCAATATCAGCTCATTTTGAAGCGCTTAAATTACTGTTACCAGTTTGATGCCAGAGAATTCCATCCATTTCGCCTTAATGGCCTTGGGCATTTCAATTCCTACAGATTCCAACAATTTCGCCATGATGACCTTGGGCTTATCATCCAATCATATCAAATTCATACAGCATCATAATGACTTAGAATCTTGCCCTCATACAATACTTGAGTCCCATAGTAAATATGATCAGCAAAAGCTAATAATTTTTACTAGTTTTACAGTCAAAAGCAGGAGGTGGTTTTCCATCATATCATTTCTTCCGCCCCATCAAGCTCATAAATAATAATCTTTTTGATGTTAAGGTAAAACATACTGGCTTTAGATATCTTCAGCGTTACTAACTCTTGACTATTAGATTAATAAATACATCAACATAGATAGTTTGGTCTGTAGATTGGTGTTTTTCATTTTTTTAGATAAGCATATGAAGGTATGGATATTTCCATGCTTATCAAATTTTGGCAGGCTGACTGGGTTAACTTGGGATGAATCACCAGACTGATCAAATTTGCCATCTTGAGGACCTGAGCTAACTTAAGCGACATCCGCTGTGGCAGGGCTAGCAGTAGCAGTGTTAGGAATAGTGGCTGGAAGGGTACAGTGGTCAATATGCTAGACAAGTTGGCCACAAAAGCCTTTATATAGTTTCCAGAATTAGAATCTGATGGATAGTCTCAGCTATGCACTTATCTACACTAAAAAGTGGCATTTATGAAATCTTGGAGAATTAGCTTTACAAAGCTAGTGATGTGATGCTGCTCCTATGTTAATTTTTGCCCAGTATTTTTCTGTTTCTGGATAGACTTAACTAAACTATAATTTAGATCCCAGATTTATTGCCTTGGGATTGAACCAGGGCTTGTAAAATAATAATATCTTCCATAGACCAGAACTACTAATTTCCCCATATATTTGTAAAGCAAGGAATCTAAGGTGGCGCGAAATACTAGAAGTATCTTCATCAAATTGAAATGCATATAAAAGTATATTCATGAGGCTAGAACTTGAAGGACCAACCTTGTAGTCAGGTTCATCATATAAAACATAAATCAGGTCACCACAACGATTACCATGAGAGTATGACATTTTATTATAATACAACAGAAGACAGGGTACCAAAAGTGGCACCTGTAGTGATCACCAAATGTTGTAATTGGCGCTTAAATTTGACTTACAACTGCACATATCAGTTACTATTACAATAAAAAAAGGGAACTGCATGAAGACAGTAACCATAAACTAAGATGATAAATATATTTTATTATCCAAGGTTTTTTTAGCAGATTAAGTAAGCTAGGAAAAAAAGATCCCTCAAAAATTTTAACTTCCATGATTATAAACCAAACTGATGATTATTAGATAGTGCATAATTATAGAAAATGGTAGAATCCATTGACCTAAAATTTAGGTGATAAAAAACCTTAGAGATTGTTTTTATATCAGCGTGGGGCAAGTGAGAATATAACTATGATATAAGGTGGATTTGAATTTACACCACTGTAAAGTTTTGTAAATTGGTAACAATTGATTCAGGGGGTTGTTGCCGGTAGGTGGGAAGAGTTCAGACCTTGATACCTATCCTTTTCATGGCCCAGGGATAAACAATATTTATTTAATCCTATTAGTTAATAGCTATATATAAAAAACTTGGGCGCGGAGGCAAGGTAATTTGCTATAAACTAAGCTTACAGATTGACATTATCATAGAGACAATCCAGTGTAAACTAATTCAACAGTTTGTCATCAGCGTCAAGGCCCAAGGATCACACCCTTTATCTAAAAATAAAACCTTTTAAATAAATAAATAATATATAATTACTGTTGGTTCAGACCAAATCACAACACCTTTTGTGCTTAAGGATATGGGCAACTCTCCTTTTGGCGAGTCTAATTTTTAAGGGATTAAGCTCTCAGGAGTCTTTATTGTTACATTATACTAAACTCAATTTTATCAAATGAGCTATGATTACCAGACATGATTAAAGATGGGGTACAGCCACTATACCAAGCAAATACAACCCCATCACCTTCCACTTCAGTCCAGTCAACTTCCTCTGGTTGAGGGGGGTTGAGTTTATGCCAATCAGACTTTTGTAGAGTGAGGCCTCTTTCACCTGCAAGGAGACCTTCAGAGGAAACATCATTACTTTCAAGGACCTCTGTATTCCTATAAGGGTCTTGTCTACAGCTATCAATATGGTAAGAACTTTGCACCCCTTTAGGATCAAGAAGGGCACCAATATCAGCCCTTCCCTTTGCCAAGATTAATAACCTAGAGCACACCCTAGATGGTAAATGAGTGGCTGCCGCCCCTCCCTTTTGACCCAACCATATTGGTGAGCAACCCCTAATCCCAATAAAACGTCATTATTGAGTCAGCAAGGCACTATGTCGCGAAATAAACCCTGGGCTCTACTAGTGTGCCAGGTCAACCAGTCAAAGTCTGGTAGCCCTTTGCTATTTCGCCTTCATTGGCGTACCAACCCCTATAAGTCCTGCGTCCAAACCACCAACTAACCACCAATGGCTTTGCCTTTAGCCCCAGGCATCATTGGCGTGTGCACCGGCAAGTCCTGCCCCCTTCCTGGGTGGCTCAGGCACTCCCACAATGCCCCACCCTCACGACCCTTCACCAACCCATAGGAGCATGCCTTGGCGAGTCCATCCCCCTTCTTGGGCGGCTCATACATCTCCCACGCTGCACCCCGCAAGGGTTGGTGGCTATGCAGCTCATCCACTGGTAGCCAGCTGGCCAGGTTTCCGCTGGTTCCTCATAGAGAGGAGGCATGGGAGCTGGCAGCGCCAGCCACTCCAGGCGTGATCACCCATGCCTATTGGGGATCTCCTATTCCACCTTTCCAACTCTAGTTGCACCAAGCTACTTCAAACAACCAGAAAAGATGGCAAATGAGAGATGTTTATTATAAGGAATGGATGACTATTTATACTACTTTTAGGGCTACTGTGTAACAAACGGGGTCTCTCCATATTGCCACAAAGAAGTTGGGCAAGTGGGCCCATGTGAGGGCCCATAGGCAAGAGAGGGCTGCTGTGGTTAGGTCCCTCATTCGTTGTCTTGATGAGCGATTGAGGTATCCCTGGAACACTGTGAGGATGATGCTCACACTGAGGAGGACAGTCCGTCCCCCAGAGAGAGCATACAGAGAGGCGGCTGCTCTGTCAAAATCCAAGGATTGGTCCATCTTCTTCACTTAAAATCTGTGGTTTTCCGTCAGAATCTTAATAAATGATTTCAAAATTTCAAAATTTTATTTTCGACTTTGAGGTTTTTATTTGTATATATTAGAAGACGAAGTTGTCTTAGAAACCTTCGCTTGGTTGTTTTTATATTATGGAATGGTGGATATGGGGAAATTGGACCCCACAGAGTCCGCAGGTGGCGGGCTTTTTGTGGGCCTATTTCAAGAATCTTAGCCTCCAATATTCCCATCTAGGCCCATTCTAGACTGTTCGTTGGGTACCCATGGCATTATGGAAACTTTTCCGCATATATTTTCATTTGATGGGGATGAATCAGAGCTCGTGTCAACCTTGTTGCCAAAATTCCCATTTTTGGGATACTTCAGCCTAGCAGCCCCTGATTTGCTGGGCTGCCCTCCGCCATGGCTCTCAATACTTTTGACAAGCAGCAGATTTGGCTTGGAAGCTACTGATTCTTTGAGCTACCTGATGCCATGATTCTTGTCATTTCCTCTTTTGGCATTATTTGGCTTAGCAGCGCCTGATTTACTGGGCTGCCTGATGCCATGATTCTTGTCATTTCCATTTTTAGCACAATTTGGGTTGGCAGCCCATGATTCACTGGGATGCTCTTTGCCATTGCCAACCTCTTCATTTAGATCCTCAGAATTTGAGTAGGTGGCCTCTGATTGGCCCGGTCACCATTTATGTCAACCTTTACCACCTTTGCTCTGAGGTTTCATCAATTTTATGGCATCTGATTTGACAGAATGCCATTTTTGAGGGTCATTGCCCTCGAGACCCTCACTTTTATTTATATTATTGTGGTACTACTAGCTGCAATCCCCACCATAGGGGGGTCAGGACTATGTGGCGTTCAGGCAGCGCCTTAACCATCACATACTGCTCCCAAGTACTCTTTGGACAATCATCTGCCTAAAAACCCATTGGCCTCTTAATTCCCAACCTCTATCAGATCGTAAACTCGTCATTTATGCTTCATAGCGATTCCCTCTTTGATCTGCTCATCTGATCATTGAATATTAAACCAAGGTAATCTATCCTCAGTATAAGTTGCTGGTCAATCATATATAAATTCATATATTTAAATAAGACTTTGAGCATCCTCAGCATGAGTTGCTGGTGCTCCAGAATTAGATGACAAAACCTTTTCAGATGATTTGTAACAGATTTATCAGCTTTCCGCTGTAAATTTCCACAATGATCTTCAGATGGCATTTTGGCAGCGAATGCAGCTTCCATTGAACCTAAACTTGATCAAATATATAACATTAAATAGTATTGAAGTAGGCAATTAGCCAGCAATTACACCCGACTAACTGAAACCCTTAATTTGGATACTATTGGAAGGATTTTTCTGGTTAAAATCCTGACACACTATAAGCAGGAAACTAAAGATATCTATACAGAGTTAGGAGATCTGTGTATAAAGAAAAAAGTAAATGAGGTGGGTTGACATTAGGAAAAATATACCACACCGAGTTTCTTCTTGGCCTGTGATGGTTTTGAACCTGTTACAATAAAAACCCAACCTAGAGTGGAGCAGTAACCACCCCACTATGCTATCCGCTCCTCATGAGATCTAATTAAAGTACATGAAACAAATGTAATTATATCTCCCAAATATATGGCATAAACAGGAGCCTCATCACTTGGGAAAAATTATTACCAAAGTTACAGGTGAGAAAATTTGATAGAAAAATCACTCGTGAAATGATTCTAAAATTGTATTAAAATTATAGGTCAATTAAATTGCAAGTTCTGACATCATTGAAGTAAAATAAAGGTATCAATCCCATAATAACAGGTATGAGGAAAGTAATAGTTTATGTTTCAAATAACTTTGTTTTTTTCTCCCTTAAACCATTTTAAAACCCAGCATCCTGTTAATGGTAATTTATTGTATTATTCCACATTTTTCTTATATCGAAATTTTTACTAAGTTTCCCAACTCTATAGTAATTTTTGGTTCAATTTCACTTTTCCCTGTATTGGGGTTTGAGATAGCAGGAGAGTCAAGATGTCAGCTTCCAAATGAGCATTAATAATTCAACAATCAAACAATCATGTTTGCATCTGGGGCTTTCTACTGTATATGGGATAGAAAAGTCTGAGCCAGAATCTTCACATGCATCAGAACCTGTGGAGATGAATTTTGGAATGGCTTCCTGGATCCCTACACCTTGTAAAGTGCGCATCCAATTAATAAGGCATGAGTTCATTGACAAAGGGGAACATTAAAGACCTCAATTGAGCAGTCAGCCTGAAATGATTTGGAAGATCTTAATCTAATGGATTTAAGGAGATATTCTTGGAAATGCATTCAATGAAATCCTATAAATATTATAACATTTGATTTAATAAAGTAAATAGTCTATACACTCCTCTTTTCTGTTTGCTTTGCATTTTTTTATGTACAACTTTAAGCCACCTTTGACCATCGTAGTACAGTCTAGAGTACTGGTAAGCCAACAAAAGTGATATTTACTAAAGGGGCCTTTGAGCTGTGTAGTGAAACGTTTATCACAAAAAATGGATAATAATTACACTCAAGAGTACTAATTTGCAGATTGTGAAAGGAGTGTAATCCAAAGGATCATCATTTATATAATATGAGGTGACTCCCTTGCAGCCTGGAAGCTTGGAATTTTGGGCCATCTTGAATTTACCTTATTTTATGGTTGAACAAACCCAAGACAGAATTCATCATAAAAAGATCAAAAATATTAGACAATAATTATATATGGGATCTACTATGAGGAGTCTGTTCCAGTCAAACTTGTGCTACTACCATATCTTTTACAATGTGGGACTTAAGATTTTAGCTCAAATGCCCTCAGAAGAATTGAAACTTGGAGTTGAACAATACCTCCAAATTTTTGTCATCCAGCCAATCACCATATCCTTTAGTTAGTAGGAATGCATCATCACAAAGTGTCTTGATAGCTGGTACTACCCAAACCTTACAGATAAATGTATATTTTTACAACGCCACCTCCTTGTTTATCTGTGATAAATGGGATGCCATCATAGACAATATGTTGACTAATCAATAAAGCCTGGAGCCAGCTTGCTATGTTGGATAACATAATTTCTGGCTACTTGAGAACCAGTCTACCAGAACGTACTACTACATAAATATTAATACTGACATATTGACCAAATTGAGGCCCTTCTTCAGGCGCTACAAAAACGCTATCAAGAATTACCCTCTCACGAAAGCCACCTGGTGTTTAAAGGGCCAGAATGTCCAGAAAAGCCCCGCAGCTCCCTAAGGTCCATATGCTCTCCTAATTCTGGATCCTATCAATATTAAGAGCCTTGGACGAAAAACGTCCAAACTGCAATTGCATCTTTTTGGGATCAGATAAAAATGTAGCCCAAGGGTTTAATTCCACCTAAATGGAATCCCATTATACCAGGTTCACGATTGATGCCTTGGCGGATGAGATGGACAATCTTAGTACTTTCACTAAGGTGACTAATTATTGCCTCACTCGCTCAAAAACTCATTGCGTTTATATGACTTGTTTGAGTAGTTTCATGAGCCAATTTCTGCTTTAACATGCTGAGATATAATCCCTGAAGGAACAGCTAAAGCTTAAGACTTCCGTTACTTCTCTAACTCAATATTGGGTGAAGTTCAAGACAATTTGGAAGGGTTGTGCCAATGATTGAATCAGCAGACTCCTAGGGACAATGTGGATACTGATATCCCAGAACCCGCTCCCGTCCCTACCAACATTACTCTCTATAACCTATTGTAACTAACCTTAAACCTTGTTTTTAAGAGAAAGTCCCCTTGACCAAAAGATTAAAAAGTCCTTACTGTATGCTTATGAGAGCACTATGTTGGAAGCAACTGACTTCCAGAAGGCGAAGCAAAACACTTTTTCTGATTAGCACGGCTTTTAGATTCATGATCCCCATCTGAAGAATTGCCAAATTTGGAATCAAGTTTATACTGCCTTAATTCAAGATTTTGGAAGCAATAAGACCCTTGTCAATCAAAAGAAGGCATTCATGTCTATCTGCTTAACCGATAGGAGAAATTTCTACAGATTTTGCCAGTCAGTTTTATTCCCAAGCAAACACTTGATTTCCACAAACTGAATTACCCTAGAAAATTCCATAACTGCAGTGATCTCCGCCCTGTGGTAGTATTCTGAAGTTCAATTACATATGATCAGACGCAAGAGTAACTTAGTTGCATATGGTAGATTAAAAAGGCTTAATGAGTTACCAGCTTAAATTCTAGTTTCTAAGGACTCTAACCAATCTCTTCACCAGCCTCCCTTATGTTCACGCTGTCAGAAATAAAAATACAAAGCCTTGATGCACTTATTGTAATGGATTCCACTATTATGCCAAGGACTGTTAGAAAAGACTTGTTGAGGAGGTGAGAAAAGGGCATTCAGCATGAAAGATGAGCGCTCCATGCTGATCTTCATACAACGCCTCAAAATACTTTGACTACTCATATCAAAACAGACGATATGGTACCTGGAGGAGACAAATTAGTACCACTTGATACTAAGTAACTTATTACTGTTTACTTTACTGATGACTTTCTTATATTTCTCGCCCTGCCCTCTCAGTATTGGAACTTGGTAACTCAAGTTTTTGTTTGAGTTCATAAGGTCCCTTTTCACAACATTACAGCGGCTCTCTTATAAATGTTATTCCATTGAAGTTAATGAAGCGTATCAAGATTACCTGACTTACCCCACTATATATGGATTATGGCACAGATGGACCAAAATCTACTCAAGCTATTGGGACCTATTATTATTTTGCTATCTGATTTGGCAAATTGGCGCTTGACACCCCAGCTGCTGCCATAAATACCTCTTTATGACCTCCTCCTAAAGACCAGTTTCTCCTAAACTACTCTGCCATAGTGCATTATAACGGTGGGTTTTATCCTTATTGAGACATAGAGTCCCACTGGTGTTTATAACCTATTGAAATACTAATACGTAGATCAAAACTTGTGCCTGACTTTTGGAAAATGGAAGATAGGATTGATTAGAGTAACGTGTGAGAGGTTAACATGTGGAATGCTCCCGCCTGAAGTTAATAGACACGAGAATATGACACTATATCTCCCCAAGTTGACTGTCATGCTACCCAAGTCCCAGGTATAGCCAACACCAGGGTTTTTGTTGATATCCTACTGGGGCACCTATTGGATATTTGAGGGATGGTGAATCCCTCAGTAAAGGAAGTAAGATCTGCCCAGGGATACTAAATCCCGCTTATGCTGGGCCCATATCATTGTTATTAGCGTATTTAACTAATAACCCCAGGACAGTGTGACCTGATACGCCAACAATTTACATATGCTTACTGCCCGTGAAAAAAATCCATGATGTACATAGCTTTGGAAGTTTATGAGATTTTGGGTTGAAGTCTAATCCTTTGATAGCCCTTGTAAAGATATCTATTGGTGACAAGTTGACCAGGGAACAACATGCCATAGTTGAGCTTTTACTAGAAAATTACTCCAATCTTTTCTCAACCTCTACTTATGAATTTTAGAAGATGAAAGGCGTCCTGCATCATGTTTTATTTTATTTATTGTGGGGAAGGCTGACCATGGGACGGATACTTCCGAATATGACTCAGACGAGACAATACTTAGTACCAGGGGGAGGCACCCCAGAGAAGCGATGCTATCTCTTGTTGCCAGCGGGAACGCCACTTATGGGAAGGGGAGGGAACGTGTGTAGGGGACGTAGCCACTATTGAGCACGTGTGGATGAAGGGGTCTGATTTGATGAACCAGACTGGGAACCAGGAGGAGACCAGCTGTCAGCGACGCGGTGGGAGATATCCAAACATCCACGCTTGAAAGTGATCAACCAGATGAGACCGGAATATGAGGACAGCTTCAGGGAGGGTGGGGATGGATCCAGCGATGGCATCCAAGACAATCGTGTGGATAGTCCACATGGCGATTGCAACCACCAGAGCACGGAGGAGAGGGTGGGAGGGGGAGGCCATTGATGAAGAAAACATATCTCTTGATGGACTGAAGGGATGTGTTTGATCCTGGCCTAGCAGACGTTGGACTTCGCGCCATATTACTTTAGAGGTGGGGAACTTCTCCAGGCGGTGAAACAGCGTTCCATACTGGCCACACACGACACAGGATGAGTGTAAAGCATTAGAGCGCTCAGCTGTACGATACACCCGCCTCAGGCAGCGCCACACATGGGAGCGGACTTGAGGCTGCAACAGAGGATGGTGTGCATATTTCCAGATAGTCTTTTGGGTCTCAGTGGAATAAGGGATGTCCATCATGTCCAGGTAGTCCACCCTGGATAGGACTTGGGGTCGAATGGGGACACTCCATCATGGATGGGTAGCCCCTGTGCCTCTTGTGTGAACTGAGGAGAGGGGCGGCCTCTTCGGGTTGTATGTCCACTAATATGAATTCTCCACTCTGCGCTTCGCATGGAGAGTAGGATTCGTTTGTAGTGGGTTTTAGTCCCGTGAGGACCTGTGGCTGATGTGTGTGATGCGAGGTATTTCATCAGGGAGTGGGGGTTTGATGTATTGTTGAGGCCCAAGGCTCAGGAGAAGTTGGAGCGGGCCGCGCGGGACCAGTGTTGGGATGGGAGTGTAGGAGCAGTGATGGCCGCAATCCAGGTGCCCAGGATCTTGGCGGCATGGGCTTTGAAGTCAAGTAGGCACATGCTACCATGATGATGAGGGCTAAACATGACCTCTAGCCGTACTGGTGGAGGGCGGCCTGACCAAAGCCAACCTTGTAGCAAAGCATACAGGGATTTGAAGAAGCTTGGGGAGAAGGGGATGGCATGGGCTCCGAACCAGACTTTGGATAGGAGCATAGAGTTGGCAAGAACAACCCTGCCAGTGAGGATAGTAGGGTGGGCTCTGAGAGAGGCGATTCGCTTCGTCGCGTTGTCCAGTATATGGCACTCCATTACTGCTGACGCGTATCCACCTGCCTCCAACCACACGCCCAGATGGCGTACCGGTCCTATGGTGGGTCGTGGCACGAAGGGGAGCACCAGTGGAGCGGTGTGTTTTGAGTTAGTAAGGCGTGGACGTGGGCGAGCAGATGGGTCAGGTTGGGAACTACTTGCTGGGGCCCAGCATTTCTGAAACTGACCAAGGAGGATGATTTAGGTTTTGGAGGCGTTCAGTGCCGCGTTGCTTACCCGGGAATATTCCTGGATGAGGGCTTCAAGCGCGCGTGCATCTTTGTTATTAGACACCCCCACCACGCAATCATCTGCAAATGCCATCATCTTGACTGGGGTTTGGCCTGGCACATGGACCCCAGTGAGTTGGGCATTGACATTTCGCAGTAGTGGGTCAAGGCTGAAGTTGTATAAGAGTGGGCTCAGGGGGTCCCCTTGTCGCAGGCCCCTTTGAGGATGGACTACTTCCGTTAGGAAACCTGGGCCGCGCACTGCCATTGTTGCAGATTCCGTGAGCAGCATCACCCAGTTAATGAAGCGGGGAGGTAGGCGGAATTATTTAAGCAGGCCCTAAGGTATTCCCAGTTTAATCTATCATAGGCCTTTTGTTGGTCCAAGAATACAAGTGCCCCAGAGGCTGTGGACTGACACAAATTAGCCACAGAGTGCACGTTATCCCAAATCGACCTTCTGGGGATGAAACCAAATTGTTCTGGGGAGATGGTGGCAGATGCTGCAGTCCCTAAACGGTTAGCCATGATTTTGGTTAAAATTTTGGTGTCTGTGTTTGTTAGAGAAATGGGGCGCCAGTTGGCTAAGTCTAACCTATCCCCTTTCTTGAAGAGTGTGACCGTAAAGGCCTCATGTCCTCCTGGTAGGAGGCGCGTTTCCAACAGGCTTTGGTTGAGTGAGGCTAGCAGCAATGGGGATATATATTTAAAATATTTTTTGTAGAACTCATATGGAATGCCATCTGGTCCTGGGCATTTTCGGTTTGGCGCACTGCGAATGGTATTCCATAATTTGTTCGGAGTAATTAAATTCATTATTTCTGGGTATCAGAAAATGGTGCAGATATGAGCTCTGTCGAGAAATTCCGCCATTTCAGCTGGCTGAATTGGTTCAGCTCGGTATAACTCGGAGTGTATCTTTGCGTTTTGATTACCACATCGGCCGGTGTGTCCACAATAGAATTATCCGATCTTCGCACCTGTGTGCAGGCCACACTCTGGCATGGTGCAAAATTTTTTGAAGAAGTATGCGGTGCACTTGTCACCTTTAGTGATGCGTGTGGCCCTGTATTGGACACAAACCCGATGTTTGTGTTGCCTTTCAAGTGCGTTGAGGTGGGCAGCTGCCTCCGCCCACTTCTGGCCCCATGCAGGGCTATATCCTGAGGCTGGAATGTTGGACTCCAAGTGGGCCAATTCTGCCAGCGCGCGCGATATAACTGCCGATGTGGCTCATGAGCATCTGGATGAGAGATGGCAATAGTGGCGGATGGTGTCTCTTTGAAAGTTGCCCATGTGGAAATGGGGTCCATACAAAACGGTGCAACAAACGATTTTGCCAAAGTTGCCTCTTCCACCCATGTGGAAAATCCTGGCGATGCGAGCTCTGGGGGGCGGATTTTGCACCAATGTGGGGCCTTTGCAACTGTGACAGGTAAGTGGTATGTTATCAAGACCAGTCGGTGGTCGGAGAATTCCATTTTCGTTGTTTTGAAGTGGGAGATGTGGGGTTGGAATTTCGCCAGTGCTAGAATAAGGTCAATGCGGGTCATGGACCTTAATTGGCAGTTGTGGACGTGGGGACGTGTCATGTTTTTGAGCAGTGGGGCATGTCGCAGCAGCGCATCCGTTAACCCAAGGGTGGCTTTTAGAATGCGTAGTTCTACATGACCCTGTGGGGCGTGGGGTGAGGGTGGCCACCGGTCTGTTGGTGATGTTAGCCAACAGTTCATGTCACCAATTAGGAAAGAATCGGGGGGTAGCGGGAGGGATTTGACCAATGAGAAAAATTCCTGACGCTCTTGTGCACCATTTGGGGCGTAAATGTTGACAATTGTGTGTGCAACATCGGCCCATGAGAAGGTGACAACAAGCACTCAGCCATTTAGGAATGTTTCTGAAGATGCAAATTTGAAAAAATTGTTTTTCCAAATTAGCACCCCACAGTGCTTCAACCAAAAGGATAGGGATGGTAGGAGCACTGTTTTCTAAGCTTCCTCGGAACCTCATGGACAGTGGGACTCCTGGATGGCCAGGATATCCACAGGTAAATTGTTTTGTAAAAAACTCAGCTTCCTAGCCCGGGATGGGGAGGCCTTGAGTCTGGCGATATTCAGCATCCCTAGAGTGAAGGTTTCCCCCATTGTACCTTAGGTGTGAGGGGGTGGGCCCCCGGGCCCCCGCCTCTTCCAGGTCCCCATGGGCTTTCACAGCAGCGCGGGTATTAGCAGCAATGCTATCGGGGTTTTTTTTAATTTTTGTGGAAAGAGTCACATTGGCTTTGGCCTTCACTTTTTGTTTTCCTGATGTCGGACAAATTTTTTGCGGTGCAGATAAGTTTGGTGCACCGTTGAGTGGGGCAAAAAAATTTTCGGTTGGGATAGGTCCCAAGTTGGTTTTGATTGGGGCTTGGGTGCCACAATTGGGTGAGATTGAATCTCCCATCGGATCCTCAGATTGAGTGGCCTGTTTTGCATGGGCCTCCCAATCTGATTGGGTGATGGATTCCTGAGTTGCTTCTGCCGTGAAGGTCTCCATGTCCTCCTGGCATTGTGAGTGTGGGATAGTGGTGGTGGCCTTGGCTGCTTCCTTGGCCGCGGACCTATGGGCCTGCTTGGCCTTCTTCCGCTCCTGCGGGGAGATGGGCTTTACCAATAGGTAGCAGCCTTGTGCTCCCCACAGGAAAGCCTCCTTGGTGCTTGCGGTTGGTTTGTAGTGCGCCTCTCCACTGGCCATGGCCACAGAGGGGTTCTCTTGGAATGTGACGCCCTCTTTGATGGGGCATGCGTGCGCCTTATGGCAAAATGCATCACAGTGGGTGCAAATGGGGGGCGCGCTGTCCACGGTTACCCGGAATAGGTTGGTGGTGTGCCCTGTGATGTCAATAAAGGTGGAGTGCGGGATCTGGGTTAGGTCCTTCGCAATCTCCTTGGTTGGGGTCAGAACTGCGATGGCTTTGCCAGTGCACAGGTGTGGCATCAGCATGAAACGTTGCATTTCAGAAAGATTGTATTTCGCTGTATATGGCGAGACCATCTTTCAGGTGTTGCTCCAAAATGTCACATTTTACCGTAGTAGGCAAAAAGTCAAACGTGAGGAAAATTTGGTTTGATTTTGTCCATCTGGTGCATTTAGTTTTGACAGCCCGTTGCCCTTCGGGGAGGTCAACCACTATGCGCACCGCTGCAGCCTCATCTGCTGCTATTTTTCTTTCGAAACCTAGGTCCAGCCAACTGCGCAACATGGAGTGAGGTGCAATGTACACCGCGGTTGGGAAAATTTTGTGTACATCTTCACAAAATTTTTCCCATTTGGCCGTTTTTTGGATGTCCAGATACACACAGACTCCGAATACCACCGACGAAAGTAGCTTGGAATGTGGCGTGTTGATGTACTGGTTGCATCGTGCTTGCCACATGAGTATCTCCAGGGAAATTGTGACCGCCAGTTTTTTTAGATTTTTTTCTATTCCGCCAGATTCTCCGGGGCGTTTTCAAACGTTAGAGGCCGCGGGCCTTCCGCCTGCTCCTCTTGCCTTGCTTGCCCAACTGCTCCCTGACATGGGCGCAGACTAATCCCCTCAATGAGATTATCAAACTAGATTTAGTCTTGAATTGAATGGGTTGCAAAAGTGTTTGCAACGAGAAAGAAAAGTCATCGTCCTGCATCATGTTGAGATTGGAGATTCTACAACTATCTAAACATGTCCCTATTGTAAGAGTAAGGTCAAAGAAGCTCACTTATTCCGCTCAATATCACTTTTGATGAATCAAAAAATTACAGCAGAAATAAACAACTTTAAAAAACTGACACAGCAAAACCCCTATGACCTAGGCCTTACCACTCACTGTTTCAAAATGGGGCAGTGACAAAAACCTCTAGCGTTTTCTACTCAGAGGGAAAACACTTTCAAACTAGGTCAACCAGCCCCCCAATGCCTCAGGTTGATATGTTCCCCCCAAGGATCTCGCCCTCCACCTTGTACGTTCCAAGTGGTGCCTTGTAGCCCCATTGTGCTCCCCTGAAGCAAGATGTGATTTGGCCTCTGGGTTGTAAATTGCAACTTGTTTCCCTACAGCAATAAACAGATTATAGAATTAGACCAGGTGCTTATGCAGCCTGTAGGCTTTATTGAATTCCCCCTACAAGGGTAATTTGACCTCAGATTCACCTTTGAAACTGATGCTGCAATCTCAGCCAACATTCCCCTGGTGTTCCAGGGAACCCCCATCACAACCACTTGCACCTGGTTTCCTGATGACCACTTTTGTGGTTCAACTTTCAGGACTCCCTACCCCCCCCCCAATACTTTATACAACAAACTAATATTTGGGTTGTCAGTATATGGCGCTGACCCATTCTACAATTTGTGGTTCCTAATGGAGCCAACTGACTTGTGGGCTCTTGCACCTTTGCAACTGTATGCCGATATCAACTGAAATCGCCATTTTGATTCCCCCTCACACCGTTGTCCCCTCTGCCCCCAGCCACCTTTTCTGGCCAGATTAGACAAAGGGTGCACAATTTGCCCCAACTATTTTGACCTAGACCACTTGAAGTGGTGCTGCCCCACCATAGCTTGAGCTGGAGCTCACATGCTCACTCCCCCATGATGCTCCCATTTCCAATACAAAAACTTTTTAAATGTGGCACAATCCTCCCTCCACCTCCACCCAAAATGATAGATGCAAATGCCACTGATTTAGCCAATAAGGAACCTACATGTCAAACACCCACTCCCACTAATCAGAAGCCAGCATGGACCCCAGTAAATTCAAAAAAAACCCACCCAGCCACACAATTCAGACCTCCCATATTCCGATCAACCTATCATTTTCAACCAAAATCCCTGGGATTATTTGGAGGAAGTTGATTATTTTGGGAAATCCCATCCCTGACTTGGTCAAGGCCTCAGGCCTCAAAATGTACCTAAACAAAAATATGCAGCTCAATTTCCAACTTGGCACCATGCTCTATGCTCTGATGCTTATGAATTCCAAATTTTTCACCAACGTACAAAAGAGGCTGTTGCCTATCCTAATTGTCACCCCTTCCAAAAGGCCATAGTGAAATCAGTCACAGTCTTGGCCAAGAGGATACCCGTACCTGTCCTTCCCTCCATGCAACAATTTCATAATAAATAATTCCTCCAATTCCACCAAGTTGCCAACAAAGTAATACAAATGTTTCAATGCTCGCATAATTTGGCCCCAAGACCCACATTAACAGCAACAACATTCCCACTGTTGGACATTTTCCTCCCAGCTTCAAGAAAAGAATTTTTGGTCAAAATAGGCCTAAAGGGGGAATTATCAGACATTTGCAACTTTGTGATAGTAATAAGAACGTTTCAAGAAATAATAATGATATCATTGGCTAAAAGACCCTGGTCATTTCTTGGTGGAACCCCACGAATCAGGGTAACACTTTGTGAATACTTAATGGGCAAATAGCATGAAGTTGGGCAGTCGATTTACCCTGACCATGCAGGGGAACCTGGGGAATCAATTGGAGGTTCCTCCCCCAGGCCACGTCTAGTTGAAGCCAACACCTAAGTGGGGACCACCCCCTTTTATAAGCTTGGAGGGTCCCCTAAGGTGCAATAATTTTCTCTAATGGGGATTGGCTGAAATATATTAATTTGTTACCCACAGGCTCATTTCGCCTGAAAATAACTCTCCTCCGTTGTTCAGCCAAAGTGAAGTGAGTTTTCTAAGTTCCATTAGGTCAAATTTTCATATTCCCTAATTCAGACCCTACTAAGCTATTCTGAACTTACCATTAAATTCTCTTTGACCCTCAATACAGTTTTAATACTGAATGGTAAGATATTGAGAGAGTTTGTTTCTCTTACCTAATGCTGACACTAATTTTTTATTCTTTTTTTATTTTGAGGTGGGCTGACCTGGGGATGATACCACACTAATGAAGGATGAAGGGGATTGAATTAATGGGAAAGTAGGATAAAACCCAGAAAACCTCCATGCGCAGCATATGATAGGACAGGAACTTCATGGACTGCCTTGCCATTCGCTATCTCAGTTTGGGGCAATGGTGCTCAACACCAACACAATTATAATCATCCCCTACCCAAAGTTCCTATACCAGAATCAAACTCAGGGAGGCAGTGGTAGAGGGTCCATATTCTACTACTGGGTATCCTCCCCTCTGGTGCTGACACTAATAAAACTATAAAAACCCCAGCTTTTAATTTATTAATATTTTTATCCTTATTATCAAAAACCCCATTCGTGGAATCCAGCAGAGTCAGCATGAGTGAGCCAAAAATAGCTTAATCCCACAAAGTGGTGCTCACTACAGGGGTCACCTGTATACCACAAAAAATTCACCTAAAAATGGAGGCTTTCAAAGTGAGCAACCTCAAACTCTTCCCTTTCCAACTTAACCAAGAATAATTGCCCTTGAAAAGCAACTAGAAAACGCTTTATCACGTCTTAAAGAGCTTGAGCAGCGCCCATTAAAACCCCTTTAAAGACAAGTTCACCCCCAAAGAAGGGAGTATTGCTTCATTTTTGTATGTCTATGAATCTTTAATGCAAGGCTCATCTGACAAGCAAAGAATTAAACATATCCTTCACTGCTTAAGTCATCTAGGACAAGAGATGATAGTTCCTTACATAACAATCTGCAAATCCGGGCAGAGGTGAAAGAGGCTCTTATTGCTGAGTTTGGTTTGAGGCAGATTCTAAACAGGGAAAAACAGGCTTTTATGCGCCTTTGCATGTATGAAGACGAACTGAACGCTGCCTTAGCTGAGAAATTTTACCTCCCTGCGCAAAGGTTGTTAACGTCTAACATGCTAACCCTTGATGATTATATCATAGCCATGTTAACTGGGTAAGCTTCCCAACCCTCTCTAGCCAGACATATTTTAGTTAAACGCCACTCCAAAAACATCCGCAACATATAAAAGGCTCTTTTAGACGTTGCTGATTTCCAATCATGTACAACAACAAATGAAGCTGAGGTGAAACCTTCAGTTCTAACCATTGAGGAGCTTTCGCCTGTAGAACAGTTGGGGGTGAGCCCATCTGTGCCTATCCTCTCTGTGAAACCTGCTCCTACATTGCAACTTAGAACAGATATCACTAAATCCTGTAGGTCTAAGACCTATGAGGCAGTTAATACCGTGCTCCCACAAAAGCTCACAAAATCCGCTGTGCCTTCCCCTATAGCAAAGCTGATAGTTGCGCGCCCTAAGGGTAACCCCTGTAACAATAAAGGGCTTTATGGAAAGACGTATGGTCAGAAGATAGCTAACCAACCTCATGTGGCCGTCTCCCTACCTCAATTGTGATATTGCCAGTTGTTGAGAACACCATTGGGAATGAATCTGAGGGGGTTACAATGACGTTGGTTACTACATATTAGGAGCACTCAAAAAGTGGATGTCCCTGATCAATTGAATGCTTAATGGAGTAGACAAAACTACTATACCTGAGGAAACTTACGTTAGCCAAATTCTAGGGTCTCCAAAGTTATTGACACTGCCAGTGATGTTGACCAGTTCTTAGCTGTCTTGATTTGACCGCTTCAGTGGGTCCATACTATGAAATACATCCTGGATAAATACACTGAGACTAGTCTACTACCCACCACTTTCTGCCTCAAGGAGGTCTTGGCCCTTTCTACTAACTTTGGAGGAACACTCACCAAGGTTGAAGTGGTCATTCAAAAAGCCTGGGTAATGGCCATCCTGGATAATGGCCCCCAATTTAACGTAATCTCCACTAAGCTCATCAAGAACATAAAGCTGGAGCCTTACTTGGATTACAACCAAGAATCTGGAACCGCAGGCCCAAATAACACCTGTGCCATTGGGGAATACTCTTCCCTATTCCATTTGAATTGGGAAGCTCATCTTATTGGCCCCAGAAGTGGCCTTGGACAACAACACCTATGATATGATCATAGGTACCCAGTTTATGATTGAGTATGAGGGAATAACCAACATGAAGCAAGGTTTCCTCTCATTACATTATGAAGTACCTTTAGTTATATTAAACTGAGGTAATCTGACCAGGGGATGGACATTACCGAACTAAAAACTGAAACTAAAACCAACATAACTAATTGATTCAAACAAAACGGCCAAACTGAGCAGATTGAATGAAACACTGAATGAAACAACAAACCAAGTGGGCAGCGGAGACCGCTTATCCCTCTATGACAGAAAGGGAGGGGGAATCGGGGCTCATCTTTGGCAGCAGCTTTCCTCATCCCAGGGTGGGGTACGTGTCAAGGTGGGATGCAAGGTCATTGAGGCATTGGCGGCATGTGGTTCAATATCTCTAATGATATGTATTTCTGAGAAATTGCAAACTACAAAAATGGCAGTGATATATTTGGCTAAAGATTTTTTGGCTTTAGTATGGGTGTCTGGTAACTTAACGAATGTGGCAATATTGGTTCAGGTAATCTTAGCTTTAGGATTCCGTGCTACAGTTACCACGTTCTGGATATCGTCATTGACATTTTTGTGTAATTGATTCATATTAATCTTACCTTTTGGGGTGAGATTTATGGTAATAACAGGAGGTGGAATACCTCCTGTGAGCATTGCCACTAATTTAGCGGCAGCTTTGCAGAAGGGACAACAATATGGTGTGGCATCTTCTTCTACTGCAAGCTGGTGGTCACTGTAGAATGATTTGGCATTTGGCTGTGGGGCATATAAACAAGGGAGGAATTTGGCGCCTTAATCTGCATTTCAGAACCGCTCAATTTGCAGATATTATTTTTCAATGAAATTACCTGATTTGTCAATTTCAGCCAATAACTTTCATGGGTTCTGGTTGAATTGTTTTGGGGAACTGGCGTATGGTTGATGATTGGGTGATTCGTTAGAGGATGCATGGGATTGAACTGGGGTCCAAGCCAGTGCTTGATTGGAGGAATCATGTGTGGTATTGGGGCGAGGAGGAGGCTGATTGGTGGCTGCAGGTGCAGCTGCAGCAACAGGCTTTGGGGCAGGGGGTGTAGGATCATACCCCATGCTGGAACTGGTGTGGGGTGAGCAGCAAATTGGGGGTCGGCAGGCAAAAAATCAGATCTATCTTAAGTGACTAAGGAGGGGCACTTGCATTTCTAGTGGATCAACTCAAAACAGAATGGACAGATCATCCATCCACCCTCGACGTGGGCCCAGAATGGATGGTTGGGGGCAGAAGGAATGATGGTGCAAGGGGAAATTGAAACGGCGATTTTACTAAATCCAGGGCTGATTGTGGCATATGTCCAAGGCCTAGCGAAGCGTGTGGCCCCATTTGGGACCACAAATTGTAAGAAGGGGTTGAAGCCATAGGCTGCCAAACCTTCCATCAGCTCCTGGTAGAGCAACTCAGGGAGAAGGTGGGTGGGCAAACCAGCAAACTGAACCACCAAAGTGGTATCTGCTGGGAGCTGGGTCCAAATTGTGGGAAGAGGGGTACCCTGGAATACCAGGGTCACAGTTGCCGCAGTGGCAGCGTCAGCTTCACAGGTGAAGCTGAGATCAAAATACCCCTTATAGGGGCAGAAATCAATAAAGCTGGTGGGAATCATCACCACCTGTGCCATTTCAATAATGGCTCGGTCGTGGTATGGGAAGTGTTTCCCATAGTTGACCCTTAGGCCATAGCACATGTTGCTCCAGGGGAGCACCAGGTGGCAGCAAGGTACCAAATGAATACGAGTGAGGTGGGCATCAAGATCCTTGGGAGAAATGAATCATCCCATGGGTTTGGTATGAGTGGGCGAGCCAGTTTGAGTGCGTTTTACTGTCAGACGTAAAATGGCAGGGAGAGTTTGCTGCTGCCCCACACTGGAGCAGCCGGCGGAGAATCCAAGGACATTGAGTGAAACTACAGTGGGCGATCAAAATTTACTTTCTTGTTTTCCATATAGTTTGCTAGGAAAGTTATGCCAAGTGGAAAGAGAAGTTGAAGTCCCTTTAGTTTATCTAATAAAGATTCCAGCAAGAATTAATATTATTAAAATTTTTCTTTCCAATTACTATCACTTTTAGTAATATGATTCAATTCAAACAGCACAATTTTATAATCAATACCAGGTGAGTTGAGTATGAGTAATAAAGCAAAGAGCTGGGCAAACGCGGTAAAGGGCAGCAGACCTGGACCTGCACCGCCCAAAGGTACCAAAACGCACGCTGTAAAAATTGTAACAGATCATAGGCACCTGATCTGTACATTGACTCAGATTGGGTGGAATTCGATCCAAATGTGGACCTTATTTTATGAGCATCAAATTTGGTTAGTTCAGAGTCAGGTGAAATTGACATCCTGAGACCAAATCACCTCCGCAAAATGATTATGGGCTTATGTGGGGCGTGGATGGTGATCTGGTGGGATGGTAATTCTTTGCTAACAATATGTTGGTTGGGGTTCAGAGGAGCTTAATGAAATGAAGAGCCTGTTCAATAGTTGCAACATATCATTTAAGGGAAGACGCTGCAGCCCTGTAGGACAGTTTTTTCTTCTATGAGGAAATCAAAAATAAAGGATTTTGCTGAGCTAAAATTTTATTAGATTTATTTCAGTAAAGGTTGGATCAGATCAAAGTCATGAGCTCTGCCAGTGATCTCGATGTGGCGTTCGCATCTTTCTTGGCCCTTTCCTGGTCCCATACCCTGCTGCTGATGTGCAGTGTCATGGGAACAGTGGTCCATAAATATGTGGCAATGATGAGACATGGCTGTTGGGTTTGGGATGGTCTTCTGCAGGCCTGTACCTAGTATGGTCAGTAACTTTGCTCTTACTGCACAATTTGTTCATTGTGTATTGGTGCAAAACCGCCCATCACACAAATGAAAATCTCAGTAAAAATGAAAATCCTGAGGTGGCGCCCCCTCAGGTTTCATTAAATTTTTTGGTAAAATACTGCTGTTATATGGAAGCATCCCAATCGCAAGTACTGTCATTGGTGGAACATGGGATATGAGTTTTCCTGGGAGTAGAAACACTGACAATGTGGGAAAAGTTTGGCGAAGCCTAACATGAATTTTTTCACATGCGGTGTACTTAACACCCCATACTATCCACAAAGGTTGGGTAGATCTTGGGTTCAAAACCGCGGAAGAAGCAAACAAAGCAGCGAAGGTCAGAGTAGTAATCGACCTTCCTGATGGACAGCATTTGGTACTGAACAAATGCACCCGTTAACAGAATCCAAAGACATTTTTATAATTTTCAATTATCTTCTGACCACACTTGCGCGCATAGTAGTCAAAAACATCTTCAAGAAGGCTTGGAAGCCTACAGAGAAATCAAGAAATTCGAGATGCAGAGATTCCAGCTGATGCTGACCCTTAGCACTAGGAAGGTAATAGCAATTATTTTTCCCTAATCAGGATGTAGTAGAGGATATTACAAAAATACCTCACATAGCATCCTTCACCATTGATGGGAAAAAATCCCAGCTGTTCTGTGCAACAGAGAAAAGCGCACCCCCATATGCAACCACTGTCAGGCCTTTGGGCACAAGATTCACGCTTGCCCCATAAAAGAAGGCCTGAGAGAAAATGGATTTCTTAAGGAGGAAATGGGCAAAGTCAACTCAGAGTACATCAAAATCACAGATACAACACAAGCTTTCGACTGGGGAGAACATGGGCAATATAAAATAAATGACTCAATTTCCCCAAAAGATGGAAAAATGGCCAAACAAGCTCACAAGCTGGCAGCGGCCAAGGCAAAGGCCTCGGTGGAATCATCCATTTCGCTGGAACAGATCCAGTAAGACATGGAGGAATCTGAGTCAATGAACCAAACAAATCCCAAGGAAAACCAAACACCCAATCTGCCCAGATTGAATTTAGTGGAACCCAATTTGGAAATGAATGTAGCAAAACTGGGGTTCAGCGCACCCCCCCCCAAAATTTCAGAATTTAACCCAATCGGGAAGGAAAATTAACAATGGAATGTGCAAGAAAATAATGTGGCCAATAAAAGCACACAAGTGCACTGCAATGATAAATTGAAACCAAGAAAAGCCAAGAAAGGAGCAAAAACAACGGCAATGAAAGGGGCAAAATACACCCCAACTCCTACTCATGGCTATGCTCTCTGCAGCAGAGGTGCATTGGAGAGTAATGTGAGCAAGTGAGTAGGGCTGGGGGGCCCTACTAACCGCTCCTGAGGCGCATCAGGCGTCTCAGTAGAGATAGGGACGCTGAACATAGAGGGACTCAAGGCCTTAATGTCCCAGGCCAAGAAGTTGAGTCTCCTACAAAACCCACCTGTGGATATCCTGGCGGTGCAGGAAACCCACTGTCCACAGGGTGAGGAGGAGGCATGGGAAAATGCTCCTCCCAACAATGTCGTTTTGGTCGCAACACTGTGGGGTGATAGTAAGTGTGAACCAAAACTTTAAATTTATCAATAAAAATTTGTTCCTGGATGGCCGCATACTCGCCATAACCTTCTCATGGCACACTGAAGTGCATACAATAGCCAGTGTGTACACTCCAAATGGTGCACATGACCAAAAAGAAATTCTAATGGCCCTAACAGCTAAATCTACCAGCAAGTACTTTCATCATGGGAGACATGAACTGCTTGATTAACCCAGAAGTGGACCAATGGCCATACACAATTTAGATACCACAAGGGCAAATGGAACTCTGTGTACTAAAGGCCACCCTGGGACTATATTATCCACTATCAAAAAGGCTACCCCTACTATAAAACATGACACGCCCACATGTACACAATGATACACTTGTCTCTATGTCAAGAATAGACTAATACTCGCACCAATAATTTTCTGCCACCAAATTCAATAATTTAAAACTATAAAAATTGAATTTTTTGACCATCAGCTTGTTTCAGTGCCTTACAAACTGGCGGAACCGAGCACCCAAGCACCCAGATGGTGCAGAATACGCCCAGAAAGTTTAGCTGACTCGGAATTTCAATCCTGAATGGAGGAAATATCCTCATCCAGGGATTTTCAAACAACTTTTTGCTCAGACCCACTAACCACCTGGGAAAACTTCAAAAATTCAACAACCCAACAAAATAAACATACACTGTCTAGAAGACACAAGGCAGTTTCAGCAAATATCAAACACACATTGACTGAAATTGACCATTTAGAAAACAACGCACCAAGAATGGGATACAGCCATGGATGGGGTCGCAAATGGGTGGAGGTTTCTGATCAGCTAAACACCCTGATCCGCGAACAACAACAATGAGTTGGAGTATAATATAAAGGCAAAAACATAAGAGATGGAGAACCTTGCTCAAGCTACTTTTCTGCTGATTCCATGCCCATAAAAATATGATAGCTTGTACAAATGTCAGTTGACTTGACAAATCCATAGCAGAAACACCTGAATAAGTTGCGACTGAAGTGCACAGGTTTTATACAAAATTGTATAAATATGAGCCAGTTGAACTAAAATAAATTGAAAAATTTCTTAGAAGCACACATATTGACACCATGGCCCAAAATAACAATTTAATCAACTTAATATCATGTGAGGAATTATTGGAAGTAGTATGCGGTGCACCTAGAGGGAAATGCCCTGGAACTGATGGGATTCCCTATGAATTTTACATAAGATATCTTACTAACATTTCTAACATTCTTCTAGCTTCAATGAATAAGTGTATTATGGAAACATGCCTCCTACCTGGAGGCAAAAAAGCCTACACGGTCACTTTATTCAAAAAAGGAGACAGATTAGACCTCTCTTTAACTGGTGCCCAATTTCCCTAACCAACACAGATACAAATTTTTCACAAAAATTATGGCCAAACGACTAGGAGAAATTGCAACTGACGCGATATCCCCATCACAATATGGATTTGTTCCAAGAAGATCCATATGGGACATCATCCACACAGTTGAAAATGTCTGCCAGTCCAACACCTCTGGAGCGCTGGTCCTTTTAGACCAACAAAAGGCATATGACATGGTGAACTGGGCCTATCTTAGGGCTTGCCTTCAAAAATTCAAGCTCCCAAATAGATTCATAAACTGGGTGATGTTGCTTACAGAGTCCGCTACCATGGCTGTGTGGGGAGCAGACTTCTTAACCAACCCAGTCATCCCACAGAGAGGACTCAAACAAGGAGACTTTTTAAGCCCTCTACTCTACAACTTTAGTTTAGACCCCTTAATCTGGAATACAAACACACTTCTCAAAGGAATCAACGTCAAAGGCCAACCACCAGTCAAAATGATGGCCTTCACTGATGACTGTGTGGTGGGCATATCCAACAATCAGGACGCTTGCAGAATTGAGAAGATAATACAAGAATATTCAGCCATAAGTAACGCATCACTCAACACTGAGAAAACGGAAATCATACTCCTGGGCAAATATCAGACCCTATGGATGCCATCTACCCAGGCCAACAAACTAATACAACATCAATATTCCTTACCAGGCATCGGAGGCGAAAATTAGCAACGACCTCACTGAAACTTCCATTCACCACCAAGCTTACAGCTGGTCCTGTTCGTCACTTGGTAGTATGGCTGGAAGCAGAAGGATACGCCAATCCCATGATGGAAAATCAACTTCTAGACAAAATAACAAAACGCATTGCCTCCTTACATGGACACCAAACAGGTCTAACAGGAAGGGTCACAGTAGCCAAGTCGATGCTTCTATCAATAATATGGTTCACGGCCCATGCAATCGCTTTCTCACCATCCTTCTTCAACACAATTCACGCCCTATTACAAGGATGGCTCTGGTCCAACCACAACCCCCCTGTACGCCTCAAAACCTTATTTGGCTATAGAAGGATTGGATGTATGGGACTTACTAATTGTGTAGAGCAAGCGACTCATATACTAGGATCCTGGATAGCTCAGGTGACTAGCCCAGATCTTCCAGATACACACTGGGCAAGAACAGCAAGATATAACTTCAGATGTGCACTCCAATTAAGAAACCCAGATCACCCGAATACATTAATCAAGTATTTGGCAGCCCATCCTACAGCTGCAGGACCACACGGCACTCCTGCATATTTCCAATGAATACTCCTAGCCATGAGAAGAGCGACATGGCGGATTCACATAAATGACCAAACCAGTCACCAAGGACGCCCAAGTCTAACTCACAGACAGGAGATCAATAATCAGATAGTCACAGATAATATAATAAGCAAAAGCCCAAATACCATAGCCAGGATAGATTACATGGACCATATGGACATACCCTACAACCTGGAGACTCAAAGAAGAGTATGGAGATACACACATAACCCTCTACTCCAACCCATGATAAGAGCACATGTATGGAGGTGTATGAGGAGAGTATGCCACACAGCTGAACGGTCAAATGCCACTCACACTCATGTACAATATGTGGTCAGTATGGAAGCCTAGCCCACCGTTTAAACAATGCCCAACATCAGTGGCTGTATGGAAAGAGGCCATACGCCTATTCCGCCAAGAAAACGAACAACCATTCAGTCTAGCAAGAAACATGCTCGCTATAAACATGGACTCTCCTATCCACCCATCTCTTAGGGCGTTAATAGTAACAATAGCACTATGGACGATACATGCAATGGTACTGGAATCGTTCATAGGAGCAGCGCCTACAATCCAAGAAGCCATCCATCGCTTCCACAGCCATATATTGGAACATTTCCAAGCATAGCTTTTTGGACACATGACCCCCCGTAACAGAAGGACAGTCAACACATAGTTCCCCATATGGTACCTAAATGTTGATCCATTCCTTCACACATGCTGCATCCACGAATAAGCCAGCATAACCCCCTTCCCTACCGTCATAAACTTGGTGATCCTGGAGACAACAAGAGGGACCTTGAACCCTCTGAGGTATCTTTAATTTTCGAATTTCATTAGTTCCCTCACTATAATGGAAGTGCTTGTCCCCTGGTCAACCTTCCCCAAAAAACAAAGAATGTATACTATTTCCTGGTCGAATATCCCTTTTCAGCTATAACTTTGCATTACAACACCTCTGGGTGAAATACAAAAAAATTGCTTAATTCATTGGATGCTAGAGATGGTATCCCTTTCTATGCTGCAGATGAGGTCTTTATTAAGTCTGATGAACATAGAGTGGTTGAAACAAAAATCATGCTCCAAATCCCACACCACTGTTTGTTGCACCTCGTAAGTATTGAGGGTGTTAGTCACTTAAACCCTCAGGTATTGTCTGGCGTTCTTAGCCCAGCCTACCAGAGGCCTATCACTATTCTTCTAGAAAACCTCATAAGCAAGGACATGGCTATAAGAAAACACCAAAATATTGGCAGAGGCTTCTTAATCCCAGTGTAGGACATTGAACGAATCCACTTCATTGGCTCTATGACTTGATTTTGGCTTACCCATGGATAAACTGGTATGTACCTTACCCAATGTCCATATCTCGGATGAGCTGACACCTGATGAGCTGGAAAAAGTCCATACTTTACTGAAGGATATAGCGACATATTCTTAAAGTCAGATACTGACTATGGCCACATCATGGGCTGTAGCCACTCCATCGATGTGGGTGATGCTCATCCTATTAGGTCCAAAACTTACCTCAAGTCAAAGGTGGAAGAACAGAAGATGAGGACAGAACATAAGAGGTTACTAGACGCGAGGTTACTAGGCTCTTCACAAAGCCTTTGGTCTTCTCCCCTTTTGCTAATTAAAAAGAATTTGGAGTTCATTGGGTAGTCATGGACTACCACAAACTAATTAACCTCATAAAAAAGGATAGCTATCCTATCCCACATTGATGATGCCCTGGCACAACTCTCCAGATCTAACTTCTTCTCCGCAATGGACTTGGATAGCGGCTATTGGCAAATGAACCTTTCTCCCCAAGATCAAGAGAAATGCGCTCTTATTTGCAGTGAGGGTCTCTTTCAACCCACCCAACTACCTCAAGGGTTGTGCAACGCACCTGCAACATTACAAAGTGCTCTAAACCATATTATGCAGGACCTAAAGTTAAGTTGCATCATTGTCTATTTTTATGACATCACGATGTTCTCATAAACTTAAAAATAACATCTTGATCACCTGAAGGAGTGTTTCAACGTTTACGTGAGTCAAATATCAAATCAAAACCCTCAAAGTGTACCTTCTTCCAAGGGAAACTGGATTTCCTTGGCCACTCCATTTCTTAAGAGGGAATCCAACCCATCCAATATAAGGTCGAAGCAATCACAAAAATACCTCCCCCTAAAAATTTATGGGATATTCAGGTATTTTAGGAAGATGGGGTATTATCATCAGCTCAACCCTAAGTTCACCCAGCTCAGCGAGCCCCTTTTCCGCCTATTGACCAAGAACACCCCTTTTCATTGGGGTGCTGAACAAAAGGCTGCTTATGAGACGCTGAAGCAACTGTAACAACAACGTCCTATCCTGAGGCATCCCAATTATGAAAAACTCTATATCTTGTTTACTAAAGCCTCTGACTACGCCATTAGGGCCATCTTATCTTAATTGGATGAAAACGGTGTAGCTCATCCTGTATCCTATTTCAGTAAGATTCTGTCAAAGGCGGAACGCAACCAAACATCACAGGAAGGAGTTCCTTATTGTTCTGTTAGCTGTAAAGCACTAACACCATTTCCTGTATAGGAACACCTTCACTGTGGTTATAGACTATGCTTCATTGAAATGGTTACAAAATATGGAAGATACTACTGGCCAGCTAGCTCGCTGGGCTCTAATGCTCTAGCATTATGACATGAAGATTAAACACTGTTCAGGAACCTGTCGCATAAATATTGATGGGTTAGCTCGGTTGCCTGTCCTTCACTTGGATAATATTAAGGCGGAGAGGTTATATGACCTCTTAATGACCCTATTGACTGAGAGGATGAGGATGAGCCCGTACAAAAAATGTTAGCCTAGAACTCCCACTACACCAAAGTGGAGAGTGGAAAATTGTACAAGAAGGTGGGGTCAAAGTGGCTACCTTACCTTCGGCCCTCAGAGCGTGCACCTGCTATTCTGGAAGCTCACTCCACTCTTGATCCTGGAGGAGCAAAGAAAACCTATGAGTGGATTAAGGATCCGTATTATTGGAAAGGAATTTTTGAAACCATTATAAAAGTCTTAAATGCCTGCCTCACGTGTAGAAGCAATCCAATATAAAGACTAGATACCAATACCAACCAACTACCCCTCAACAACCTTTTTACACCATCAGCTTAGATGTTTAAGTCCCCTCCCACAGAATACTGTGGAAACAAATTTATCCTATCAGACATTGACCACTATACTAAGTGGGTTGAAGCCGTGGCTATCCCTGCCCAAATGGCTAAGACCACAGCCACGTTTATACATCAAAACATTTTCACTCAACATGGCTGTCCCCAAGTACTACTCTGCGGCAATGAAAAGAACTTCACCTCCAGAGTAGTCAAAATCCTGGCTACCTCCATGGGAGCCCAACAACTTTTCTAAGCTCCATATAATCCTTCTACCAATGGGACCGTGGAGAGAGCAAATGGAACCTTGGTATCCATCTTGTGCAAAATGGCATTCTCTGATCCACTTCACTGGGATCAATATTTACCCAGTGCTCTTATGGCTACCAGATTAGTTATCACTGGATCTTGAAAATGTCCCCATTCCATGCCTTGTATAGCGGGAACGAAGAATACCTGATCTATTAGCTAAATACATATTTTCCTCTAGAGCTGAGGAACCCAAAAAGCCATGAGAAGATGGCTCAACGCATCATCCAGCTACAATCTGAGGCTATGACCAATCTAGCTAAAACAGTGATTAAAGAAGGGCATTCTGCCAATGAGCTCCAAACCCACTACCTTCTTTCCAAGTGTCTGACCTGGTTCTGTATATCAATAACCATATCATCTCTAGAAGTTGTAAGATTAGGAAAATCTGGGAAGGCCCTTTCTTCATCACCTACAAGAGAGGTGCAGAGTACTCTATTAAATCCTTGGCTACATGGATCATCATTTAACAGGTACATGACCGCTTCCTACAGCCCTATTCTCCCCTCCCCAACATTCTTGAGAGGGGTGATCTTAAACATTTGCCCTCCCAGCTTTCAAGAAATAATTGTTTTGGGTCAAAATAGGCTGAAAGGGGGAAATGTTGGACATTTACATTTTCACGATGATGATATGAACAATTTAAGCAATAACAATGATATTATCAGCTTAAAGGCCCTGGTTGATCCTTGATGGAACCTCACGAATTGAGGTAACACTTTTATAAATACTATACAAGCAAATAGCACGAAGTTGCAGTCAGATTACCCCAACCACGTGGGGGAATCTGGGGAGTCCATTGGAGGTTTCTCCCAGGGTACATCTAGAATAAAACCAAAACCTAGGCGGGGACCACCCCCTTTTATAGGCTTGGTGGGGGTCCCCCAAGGTGCAATAAATTTCTCTGGTGAGGGTTGGCTGAAATATAATAAATCTTTACCCCACAGGTTTGCTTTCTTCAATTTAATCCCCACCATTGTTCAGCCAAATTGGAGTGATTTTATTGAGTTCCAATTGGTCAAATTTACATATTCCCTAATTTGGACCATAGTAAGGTATTTTAAACTTACATTGAATTCCCTTTAAACCACAATACAGTTTAAATACTGAATGGTAAGATTTTGAAGTTCGTTTCTCTTACCTGGTGTTGACGCTATATAACCATAAGAACCCAGCTTTTATTTATTAGTGTTTTTATCTTTATTATCAAAAACACTATTTATGGAATCCAGCAGAGTCATCATAATGAGTCAAAAATAGCTGGATTCCCACAGCCTCCTTCACCACCCTTCCTAATGTTTGCCTCAAGGCTGAGAAAGCCCAATCTAAATATATCACCACTCTCCTTATAGCAAAATTCAAGCTGCAAGACCCACTCTGCTACCTTGACCGCCATTTTAAGGATGCACACATGACCGTGCTCTCAGCGCTTTTCCATACACTGTCTGACACAGAGGAGGAAAATGAGCTTCCTGATTCCCACTCACCCCCCACCATGTTTGCATAGCAGTTTACCATCTCTGACTAGGTTGGATCATTTTAGTTTTTTTTTATTTTTTGATTCAGTTTGAATGATACATTCATCTCTTTCTATTTTATTTAATTTTAATTTAGTATAAGTTTTGCTTGTCTGAGCTTAATATTGTCCATCCCCTGATCAGCTTGCCTTGGTTTAATAAAAAAGGTCGAAGAAGCTCAGGTAACTTTTAAACTTAAAAAGTTATTAGATGCTGTATTGCTGGTACCTTCTCGTAGCCCTTAGGTCTCCCCTCTATTTTTAGTCTGAACTAAGGATGATAGTCGCCAGGTGGTGCTGGACTATTTAAAGCTTAGATCTTTTAATAAAAACATAGCTACCTATTGCCATGTACTGATGAATTTCTTTAATTACTCGCTGTGTCCCAGTACCTCTCTGAGATGAGCCTTTCCAGCGAGTACTGGCAAGTAGATCTGGAGTGTGAGGATTGGTTCAAATGTACTCTTATTTCAGATGAAGAAAAGTCTAAGTCAATCAGAAAAATCCAAAAGCTTTGTAATGTGCCTGCCACGTTCCAACGGGTCATGAAAGGGATCCTATGAGACTCAAATTATCCTGTATTTATGTCTATCTTGTTGACATTATAGCATTCTTAAGAACATCTAATGATACCTTGGATCATCTTAGGGAAGATTTAATTACCTTTGGAATGCCTTTCTTAGACTCAAACATTCAAAAACGCTCTTTCTTACGTCCAAATGGAATCCCTTAGACATAAGATCTCAAAGAAGGGTATCCAAGCCATTTCTGATAAAGTCATAACCATTGAAATTATGTCCCTCCCTCAGAACCTGAGGGATCTAAGTATTCAACAAAATGTTAGGTTTGTTATTGTCAGTTTATCCCTCAGGTTGCTGACCTAGCTGATCCTCTTGTTTATTTTCTACAAAAGAGGTTCCCTTAAAATTACAACCTGAACAGGAAGAAGCCTCTAATATGTTGAGAAGCCAAACTATGTAAAAAGTCTATACTAGTTCGTCTGTGGTTCAATTTGCCAATTATTTTTAAAAACAATGCTATTGATGTGGCAGTAGGAGCCATATTATAATAACATGATGAGAATAAAGTTTATTATCCCGTCGCCTACTACAGCAAACCCTTAAGTAAGGCAGAACAAAACCATAGCGTTGCCAAATGAGAGTGCCTAGCAGTACTTCTGGTAATAAACCATTTTCCAACCATATTTATACAGAACCCAAATGTAAAGTTATCACTGATCACTCCTCACTCATGTGGTTGCAACAAATGAAGGACCCTAATGGCAATTTGCTAAAATGAACCTTACGCTTAGAGTATTGATACTTTACCAATGTTTATTATGCTGGGCAATTCACCAAAAGTCAGACAGGCTCTCTGGGATTATCATACTTGTTGTATTGACACTTAAAGAATATTGGTTGTACAGTCTAATTGGATGGCATGAAAGGCGGGAGTTTAATGTCCCTGAGGTCCAAGATGCGTTGCAAAACACTACTGGATACACTCAGATATGAGAGGGGATGACATACAAGAAAGTAAATGGAGGGTGGCTTCAATATATATATATATATGCCATTAGTCATGTACTAAACTCATCTTTAAGGAAACATAACTATGTGACATGGAGCGGTGATTAAGACTAATTAATGTTAAGAAATTGTTATATTGGAATTGTATGGTGGATACTATGCTTGAAGTACTAGAGGCTTGTTTAACTTGTCAAACCAAAGAGAAGGCTGACCTTAATATAAACATCAAGCCTCTTCAACGTTGTCCTTGTTGTGGTGGGCCCACTATCCACCTTCTTATATAGGCATAGATACTTCCTTTAGCCATAGACCATTTGACTAGTTGGGTAAAGGTGATTTCCATGACAGCTGAAACTACCAAAGCTCCAGCCTTGCTTCTCTTTTAATCTGTTTTTACTCAGGAAGGATGCCCACAGATCTTAACATTAGGACTGTGGACTCAAGTTCATCTCTCAGGTAGTCTAACAGCTAACCTACCTATTTAAAAACAATAAAACTTAGTTACTTATATAAACCATCTACCCAATGGGGCGTTAATATATGCTAAGTGACTTTAGTTTCTGTAAAACAAAATTATTATCGCCTCTGATTTTATGCGCTAATACTAATTTTTCAGCGCCCTATTTTGATTATCAAATAAGCCAATATAAAATAATTAATATTCCCACTTTTGAAGCCTTATAAAGAAGTGCACCCCAAATACACAGTGTTCAACCTTTATTGGACTCCTTGGTGGAAAAATTTTAAACTAACTATGAGGGCCTTAGCAGAGTATATTATCTGACTTCAAGTCCTTGTTTCAAAAATTACCTCAACTATAACTAAAGAGATGGCCTGCTACAATGCTATTAGGACCATCTTGCTGAACTTCAGATAGGATTTTGGTCCTGTTATATCACCATTGACTAGGAGGCTGACAAAACAAACTTAACATCCTTTTGTCAGGTCCCTACCGCGCTATACTTAAAGTGGACTCTGAGTTTTCCATTGCTGATGTAAATCAAGGAACGGTGGTCAGCTGAGTTCATAAACATTACTTAAAGCCCCATACCCCCTCCAACAGGATCTCAAGGGGGGCGTTGTTGAAATTAAAGAATAACAATGAGTCAATATCCCCACTTATAAATTGGGCATTAAAAGTTAGTTATCAAATGATTTTGTTAAAATTTAAGGCTAACTACAATAAATGGTTCAGAAAGGTCCAAACTGAATCATCACTTGTACCATAACCCGTGGAAATGCTTAAAGATTTTAATTGAATCCCTACACCTCAAAAGGGCACCTCTAATTAAATGAGGTCTTAAGGTCATTAACAAAAATGTAAATGAAGAATAAATTGAGCAGTTGACCCGGTATAATTTGGAAGATTAAGCTTATAGGAATCAAGATAAATCTACTTGTTAAGTCATCCTACCCATCCTATAATGAATTAACTTTATTCATAGTACGCCAACCAGGGGACTGACATTACCAATACTCAATGAACAAAAATACAAACAAACAAATGAACTGAACAAAAAAATAAAACAAAACCTCCAACAAGACAGAATTTTTCTTTCCGCTCAGTGTAACTTTCTGAGCAAAATTATATGGATTAAAAAGTAAAAATTAATCACACAATGTAGTTTTAATCCAATATCCTTGGATTCCCCGCCAGCTGCCCCAGTGTGGGGCAGCGGTGAAACTCCCCCACCATTTTCCATCTGACAGGAAAATGAGCTCAGATTGGCTCACCCAGTCATACCAAACTTCTGGTACAATTCGTTCCTCCCAAGGATCTTGACGCTCACCTTGCTCATACCCAAGTGGTGCCCCATTACCCCCTGGTACTCGCCCAGAGCAATATGTATTTTGGCCTTAGGGTGGTATTAGGAAACTTTTCCCCTACCATGACCAAGCCATTATCAAAATGGCTTAGGCGGTGATGCATCCCGCCACTTTTATTGACTTCTGACCTTATAAGTGGTATTTTTATCTTGGCTTCACCTGTGAAGCTGAAGCTGCCACTGCGGCAACTGTGCCCTTGGTTTTCCAGGGCACCCCTCTCCCCACAACTCAGACCCAGCTCCCAGTGGACACCACTTTGGTGGTTCAGTTCACTGGTTTGCCCACCCACCTTCTCCCTGAGGTGCTCCACCAGGAGCTGATGGAAGTTTGGAAGCCTATGGCTCTGCCCCATCTTGCAATTTGTGGTCCCAAATGGGGCCACACGCCTTGCTGGGCTTCAGGCGTATGCCAAAATCAGCCCTGAATCAAACAAAATTTCCCCATCGATTCCCCATCATGCTGTTATCCCCTCTGCCCCTGACCATCCATTCTGGGCCTGTGTCGAGGGCAGATGGATGATCTGTCCATCCTGTTTTGAGTTGGACCACTTGAAATGCAAGTGCCCATCTCTAGCTGCTTCTGACAGCGCTGATTTTTCATCCGCTGGCCTCCAATATGCCGCTCACCCCATGCCAGCTTTGGTATGGGGTATGATCCTACCTCCCCCTCCCCAAAGCCTGATGCTGCAGCTGCACCTGCAGCCACCAATCAGCTTCCTCCTCGCCCCAGTGCCTCAAATGCTCCCTTCAATCAAGCACCAGATTGGACCCCAGCTCAATCCCATACTTCCTCCAATGAATCAACTAAACCTCAACCATACGCCAATTCCCCAATTCGAATCAACTAGAATCCATGGGAGTTATTGGCTGAAATTAACTTATCAGGTAATTTCATTGAAAATTCATCTCTGCAAATTGAGCGGTTCTGTAATGCAGAATGGGACGCCAAATTCCCCTTGTTTATATGCCCCACAGCCAAATGCCAAATCATTCTACAATGACCTGCTTGCAGTAGAAGCTGCTGCCACATCAGATTATTGTCCCCTCGGCAAAGCTGATGCCAAATCAGTGACGATTCTCACAGGAGGTATTCCACCTCCTGTTATCACTATAAATCTCACCCCAAAAAGTAAGATTAATATGAATCAATTTAAACAAAAAATGTCAATGACGCTATACAGAACATGGTAACTGTATAACGGAATCCTAAAGCCAAGGTTACCTGAACCAATATTGTTACATTCGTTAAATAACCAGACACCCATATTAAAGCCAAAAAAATCTTTAGCCAGATATTACTGCCATTTTTGTAGTTTGCAATTTCTCGGAAATACCAATCATTAGTGATATCAAATCACATACCACTAATGCCCCAACACCCTTGCTATCCGCCTTGACACGTACCCTACTCTGGGATGAGGAAGTTGCTGCTGAATATGAGCCCCCAATCCCCCTCCCCTTCTGCTATGTAGGGATAAGCATTCTCCGCTTCCCACCTATTTGGTTGTTTTTTTGGTGTGTTTCATTCAATTCGCTCATTTAGGCGTTTTGTTTGAATCAATTAGTTATGCTATTTTTAGTTTTAGTTTTTAGTTTGGTAATGTCCGTCCCCTGGTTGGCTTACCTCAGTTAAAAAAACCTCTAACAAGGTGGGGAGCAGACTACCGCTAACCCACCATGGCAGAGGGGGAGGGAGGGTCAGGAAATTCTGCTACAGGCTTATTTTTCATGATAGAATTATAATGGTTGTATAGCGGACAAAAGTGGAGAGCCAGGGCATTAGGGCATCAGTGGTGGGGGTGGATGTTATTGAAATATGAGTTACATTCCTCAAGATCAGCTTGGAAGATAGCCTCAAATAACTCCGCACCATGGTGTTCAGCTTGAAGGTGGGCATCTGGGAGTTGGCCAAACTGGTTATACTCTGCTAAGTGATTTTTTAGATGGGTTGAAAGCTGCATGTTTTACAACATGCATAACAGCGTTATTGGCAGCATCAGTCAATTTGAAGATTTCCTCCTGTGCTGTTTTGGGTAATCATGGGGAAGCTGATGTGCTCAGCGCTTCATGGAATTGGTCTACTGATTGTGCCACCGCTTTTTGGAGGTTTGGGCAATGGAGTGAGGCCACCGCTTCTAAGGCGAGCTGGTGGTCACTTTGGTAGGGGCAGCATTGGGTTTAGGAGCGAAACGTTTTTGGGATGGGGTCTTGTCAAAATCAGAATTGAAAAAATTCTGCATGACCATAATAAAACTGGCCAAGAGGTTCACCAGATTCCTCATTTTTGATAAAGTCACTGATTCATCAATCTTGGCCAATAGGTCCCATGGATTTTGGTTCACAAGAATAGTGGATGAAGAATTTGGGTGGGGAAGAGTCAAATGGGCTGCTTGGGTGCAAATGGTGGTCCAGTCCTGACTCTGATTGGCGTGGGTGAAATTGATTGGGTTAATGTGGGCGGGTGTTTTGATTGAAATCCAATTTCCCCTCTGGCCCATTTAATGAGAACGTTGAGGGGGAGGGGCAACAAAACGTCCCATTCAAAGCCAATGAATAGGACTTAGAAGCCACACCAGAGGAAGTGGCTTGAGGGCAGGATTTTTAGAATAGTCAAACCTAAAACAGAGGGGACAAATTTGGTGACCATTGCCCACCTGAGCCCAAAAGAAATGCTCAGGCACCGCTGCAATATGAGCATGGGAGGATTTGTCAGGCTATGTCAGGGTGGTGTGGGATTATGGTGGTAGTGGCATGAGGTGCATCAAGGTGCTCTGCACCGTAAGGAACGGTGAATACAAGGTTGAGCTGTGTCCCATAAGCCAGAAGCCCCGCCATCATTTGATCATATAAAATCTGAGGTGGGAGGTTTTCGGGAGGGATGCAAAGGACAAAATAAATGTGGTATCTGAAGGAAGGCGAGTACAGATAGTAGGGATGGGAGTATTTTTATAAATAAGGGAGTCAAAGCTGCTGCTGCAGCGTCCTCCTCTGACTGGAAGCCAATATCAAAATAGCCCTTAAATGGGCAGAAATTAATAAAGCCAGCCAGCGCAAATGCAGCGGTGGCCAATTCAATAATTGCCTTGTCAGCATGTGGGAATAAATTCCCGTAGTCAACTCATAGGCAAAATTGGATAGTGGAGCAAGGGAGGGCGAGAGGATGGGGGCGAGAAGGTTGAATGCACGCCAGGTGGAGCGCTAAGTCCCATGGGGGACAAAACGGCTGGAAGAAAATGGTGCGCTATTTGACCCTGTGTGAATGCATTTGCCCGCATGGCAGAAAATGCTAGGTGGTGGAGTACCGCTACCCCACATTGGAGCAGCAGACGGCGGATCTGTGGACATTAATAGGAAAATGGGTGTGGCCAGACAGCGGTGGTAAGATAAACTTTTTTAATAAAGTTCGCTCAAAAGTGAGATTGAGCGGAAAGAGAATTTTAAAATGACGTCATCTTATAGGGGCATGCAACTGTAGGAAATGGTGCAGTAAAGAAGACTCCTGATTGGTTAAAGACATTATGTTACTGGGACCAAAAGGTATAAACCATCCAAGAGGTCCTGGAAGCTGTATGACTTACCAATCCCAAGATTGAACCAGTACCCAATATCAACACTTGGTTGTTGCCCTGACAGGTCCCTTCAATGTCGTATGCATAGATTTATTAGGCCTTCTTCCCACCAGGCTGCATGGCCATAAGTATCCTCCTATCCATAGACCATTCAACCAAATGATTGAAGCGATTTCTGTCCCCGCTGCCACTGCAAAAGCCACTGCTCTCTTTCTTATTTGATCATTTTCACCCAGAATGGATGCCCACAAACTTTAACGTTGAAAATGGGTTAAATTTCACCTCACAAGTAGTCAAAGAACTTACTTTACTTTTTTGTACAAACATAGTTTTACCACCTCTTATAACACATTGACCAATGGGGCGGTGGAAGTTCTAATGGAACCCTGTCTCTGTTTTGTGAAAAATGGCCGCCTCTGATCCTACTCTCTGGAATCATTATCTACCCAGCGCTTTGCTTGCTTACAGAATAAGCTACTATCAAATCATCAAGATGTCCCCCTTTGAAGCTCTATATGGGTGTGCTCCCAGGTTATCAAGTATTGTTCAGTCATTGCTTGATACCTCCATACCTGAGAACTCTTATTTAACTATAAGGGCCTTAGCCAATGAAATGTCCAGCTTCAAGCCCTAGCCACACAAGTTATTGTCACCGCCACAGAAAGGGAGGCATCCTAGCTTATTACAGCTGACCCTTCTTACCATTTTTTCAATTAGACGACATCATTCACTTTTTTCATCATTAACCTAGAGGTTGACAGAACAAGCTTGACATTCTTTTGTCTGGACATTATAAAGTAATTCATAAGGTGAACTCAGAGTACTCCATTGCTGATGTCAATCTGAGGACAGTGGTGAATCTAATACTTGGATAATTCCTTTAGCCCTACACACCCCTCAACAGGATCTTGAGGGGGGCGTTGTCAGGATTTTAGATGATGAGCGAGTAAATCCCTACTCCTGAATCAAGCCTTGGAGATTGGCACTCAAACCAAGGCGTACGGAACCTTACCCTGAAGGCACTGATACTAGATTTGATCAGGAAGCATTATGCTCAAGATAATTAATGGAAAAAACTTTAGGAACCCTGTCCTCACTTTCTAAATCTTAAGAGGCTAGCTCCACTGCTGCATCCATGAGGACATCTCAGAACAATGTGGGTGTTGACCAGGCGGTCAAAATGAAAGACAGTAAAATATCCTGATTAAGGGTTCACAAAGGTCCTTGAGGTACCATGTTCCCACAAGTCCTATACATAGTGAAAATTCTAACTTAATAAAGTAGTCTATATTCTCTCCATCCTTTTGTTTTCTGAACTTCTCCACTAATTTACATCTTTGATCCCATTTTTAAACTTTGGCATCAGTTTAAAGAACTGTTAAACTTAAAGTGAGCTTATTGTCACAGAGGTGTTAAAGTCATAAGGATTGGTGTGGTGTGAGCCACGCCACCTGCAGTTGGTCCCACATATGTGGTGCTTAGATTTGCGCGGTCCCAGTGTGGTGGGGGAAGTACCCCAGGTTTCATCCCGCAAAGTTGCCTGCATTGGATGCCCTGGCGGGTACACAAAAACTCAAAGTTATAAGGATTTAATGTCAAATGGTTGAATATATTTAAAGGCTACTTACCTAAGCCCTCTAGGGCTTTATAGAATCTTTTTTTAGTACTAAATGGTCCCAACCCAAGGGGGGATTCATCGATGTTTATTGAATTACGCCTGGGCTCCTAAGAGCCTGAGGCAAGGGAAGGGGGGAGGAGGCATCGAGAAAGGGAGGGGGTTTGCGCGCCAGAGCCGTGCTGCAGTGATAACTGAGCGGGTGAGGGTTGGCGACATAGTGCAGACCTTCAGGGACATCTCAAAGTGTACCTGAAAGTGGGTGAGCATGTGTGGAAGGGTCCACACCTGCTTGTCAAAGGTAGCACGAAGGAAGGAGTTATGGAAGGTCTAGATGGCTGTGGCATAGGCGAGGACAAGGAGGGGTCGGTGGCAACCAGGCAATGTCTGCTCAAACATGAGGTCTTGCACAGGGTGTCCAGACCAGGGCTGAGCATGGAGGAGCGCGCGGGCCTTTGGCCAAAATGGGCAACACCTGGACAGGTGAAAAAACGATGGAGGTGGGAGTCAATAGGCTCCGCACAGTGGGGGCAGCTTCAGTGCTGGAAGGTAGGGCCAGTCCGGTCCCCTGTCCTGTATGAACAGTGGAGCACCCTCCATAAGGTGTTGGACACATTTGCTGACAGGATGGGGTGATAGACGTCCTTCCACAATTCCTCAAGGTCAAATCTCACGGAGGGAGGGAGGAGCTTAAGGAGTCTTGGGCGGATGGGAGGACGATCTTGGGGGTTGAGGCGAGTTGTGACAACTTTTCCATTGTGCACAATTGCATGGCGACGGGGGCTGAGGCCAGGGCCTTCCCTTCTGTATGGGAAGGCATGGTGGATCCGCGCGCCTACTCGTTTCAGGGCAAGGAGAGCCTGGTTCCAGTAGGGGGATGAGGATGGTTTCAGGCGATGGCCTGGGTGGTTTGTGAGCCACTCCCCTAATGAGGTCAGAGATGCTCTAGGAAGACCCAGAGCTGCTGACACTGACTGGCGGAGGTCGGGCGCCCATTAGGGCATAGGGGTCGCGTCCCAGAAGACAATCGGCCATAGGAACTTTAGGAAGATTGTGGTGGCGTGGGATCGCGTGTCCAGAAGCCCTAGGCCCCCTTAATTGCAGGGTCGGGCAATGGTTGAGAGGGCCATTGGTGGATGGTTTGAGCCCCAGATCCAACAGCGGAGGAGTACATTGAGCCGCGTATAAAAGGCATCTGTGAATGGGCAGACGTGCGCTAGGAACCAGACTTTGGAGAGGAGGAACACATTGGCCATCAGAGCTTGACTCTGGGGGTGATGTGCCGCTGGTTCCAGCTGGCAATCCTGGAGTTAACTGCTGCGAGGAGCAAGTCCTCATTGTCTTTTAGTGCAACTCCTTGTTGGTTGGTGAGAACGCCCAGGTGACGGAAGGTACCGCGCACAGGTTCAATACCAAATGGTGGGGGAAAGGTGGGGGAGCCGACCTGTACAACTGTTGTCTTGGAGGTGTTGACCATGGCGTTGGACGCCTTGGTGTACCTCTCAATGGTCACAGCAGCTAGGGCAACATCCCCCAGGGCAGCCAAATGCAATGGCAGTGTCATCTGCAAATGCCATGGTGCATGTGGGGGCTTTACCTGGGACCAGAATCCCTGTTAGCTTGTCCTGTAAGGAGGCCAAGAGGGGGTCAAGGGTGATGTTAAAAAGGATAGGGCTCAGGGGGTCCCCTTGCCGGAGACCTTTTCCAACTGGTACTGCCACTGTAAAACCCATTGGCGCCAGGACTCTGGTGTGGAGCTAGTCATAGAGCGCTGATATCTAGCGCCTAGCTGCGGGGGGAGATGGAAGCGGGCCAGGGAAGCATCAGTATACTTCCAGGCTACCCGATCATATGCTTTCTTTATATCCAGGAGAGCCACAAAGCCATTCACCTTACGAGAGTTAGCAGTCAAAGTCACGTGAAGGTCATTATAGTTGTCATATAACGACCTCCCCAGAATAAAGCCGTGCTGGGATGGGGAGAGGCGAGGTGACACCCATTTGGTGATGCGGTTGGCCAGAAGCTTCGTGAAGAGCTTGTGGTCTGTGTTGATCAACGCTATGGGGCGCCAGTTCGCCAGGTTCTCACAGTCTGACTTCTTGTGAATGAGGGTCGTGATTGAGCCTCTGGAGTCGGGGAGGACCTCGCCATTCACCAAGAGTGCAGCGAAGAGGTCGCGGAGGGTTCTGGCTATCACTGCAGGTTCCAGAAGGTACACCTCGAAGGGTATTCCGTCTGGGCCTGGGGCTTTAAGTCGTGGGGATTTCAGAAGGGTTTCCATCAACTCCTGGATGGAAATAGGCGCCAGTAGAGCCTCATCAGCCTGTGGGTCAATGGGCGGCTCTGGAGCCCGCCACAGGAAGACTTGGATTTCCGATGGGTCCACCTGGGTGGCATGGAAGAGGCTGGAGTAGAAGCGGTGTAGTTCCTGTGTGATTTCCTCCTTATCCGATGTGGTTGTAGTGCCAATCTTCAGTGCAGTAATATCCTGCGCTGTTGACCGGGCTTTCTGTTTCTGAAAGAAGAAGTGGGTGGGGCGTTCCTATTGAGTATAGTAACGAGATGTTGTAAAGTTTGCTGCCCGTTCTTCCTGCAGTGTGAGCCCCAAGCGGAGTGCTTTCTGCGCCGCTTCCCAGTCTTCCAACCATCTGGGAGAGGGCGAAGGCTGGCAGTTTCGCTCCAGATGTCTGATTCTGGCTTCCGCCCTTTTGACTCTGGCGCGAGCTGCAGTCATCTGGGCTTTGGCACAGTTGTAAGCAACGCGGGTGATGCCCTCCTTGGTCACCGCCCATCTAGCCTTGTGGTCAGGCAGGTGGGGTGGGGGGAGGTGAGAGTCTCCCGGATGGTCATAGACAGCTTCTCCTTAGTGAAGGGGTTGTTGAGAAGAGCTGGGACAACCCTAGGCCAGAACCTACGCGACGGTCTAAGTGTGGTGGTGAGGACAACGGTGAGTGACCTGTGATCACTCAGATGGTTGTCACGAGCGATGGGAGAGGAGACGCGGCCAATCAGCAGGGGGCCAATCAGTGCCATATCTATGCGTGACGCTGACTGGAAAGCTCCTCCATCATACTGGATCCTAGTCATGCAACCTAGGCCAGACACGGAGGGTGGAAGCGCATCTATAAAGCCACTCAGGCGAAGGAAATCATGGAGGCGACTTGATCCAGGGCGTTCCTTTGCTGCAGGGGGTAAGAGTCATGGACGCGACTTATGGTTGTGTTGAAATCTCCCAAGAGGACTGTATTCCGTGGGAGATTGAGTTGGACGAGCTCTTCCAAGAGCCGATTTTGCTCCTGACCTGCATTAGGCAGATAGATGCTTGTAGCGAAGAAGGAGAAGTCAGGAGTGGTGAGTTTGGCCAGTATGAGGCGGCCACCTAGATATTGTGAAAAAGAATGGGTTTTAACCTGAGGATTCAAAACAATAAGGGCGGCATGGTTTGTCCAGAAGGAGTTGCCTCCAAACTGTTCATTCCATGCAGATTGTTCGTGGGGGAGGATATGGGGCTCCTGGACAGCAGCGATGTCAATTTGTGCTGACCTGAAGTTGCGGAGGAGGCGGGCTCTCCTCTTAAAGTCCCGCAACCCATTTGCGTTGATGGATTGCAGGGCCAGGGTGCTGCCATGGGGACTCATAGCTGTTCCCCTCCATGTCCTGGGGGTTGCCAGCGCTTAAACCTGCTGCTGTGAGGCGGCTAGTTTTGAGTCCTTTAGCTTGACTATTAGCTGCAATCCGTGAGGAGCGTCGAGGGCTCTGAGGGGAAGGAGAGGGTGGGGGGCGGAGGACCCAGTAAGCCAGCCTAGTATGCTGCCCCCGCTCCGTTGCAGGGGAAGGACCTGAGGGTGCTCAATGGCGACCTCCGCGGTGTCCCCATTTGATGCGTCTGAGTTCATATTCAATTCCTTTAACACTGCAAAGGATCCGCGCGAAATGGACTGTGGGGTTGGGGTAAGACTCTTTGAGGTGGCACTTCTACCGCAGGCCGCGGGTTGCCAGTCCATGCTGGTGGGTATAGCTCCATTGGGAGCTGAGGGTTGATGCGATAAATTGCTGGTGGAGGTTGGTGGGGGTGCCGCGGAGCCCTGAGTGGGGGTGGCTGACGAGGGGCACCCTGTGGGAGATGCCTTGCGCTTGGTGAGAGAGGGAGTTGACTCTGGGAGATTGGAGGGGGTGCCCACTGGAAGGGGGCATGAGCGCGAAGGTATCCCATACCAATAGTGGGGTTAGCTGTTTCAACTGCTAGGCGTAAGGCCTCTGGGGACAGGTCTTGAATGGGAACCCATTGTGTGGGTTGTGGAATTGCTGCTGCGGCCACGTGGAATCGTTTTTGGCCTGGTTTAGGCCCCTGGGTGGTGGCTAAGAGGGCTTGTTTTCGAGCTGTGCAGCCACTATACAAGTGTCCAAGGGCGTTACACCATGAACACCGGGGGCGCACCTGATCAGGGTCGACAAAAAGATCTCAGGGCATGCCCCAACTACCTCCACACGAGGAATAACCTCAATGTTTTGGGATACAGTGGGGGAGGGGATGAACGACGCCCTAGCAGTGCGAGCTCTTTGAGTGGGAGCATAGTAAGAGGGGACGCTAAAGTCCACTGAAAGAACAGACCCAAACTCCATTAAACCACGATGGAGCTCCAGTTTAAGAGACTCAGGATCAACAGTCGTTGGTAGGTTGGAAAAAGTAACCCATGAAATTTTCTCCAGGTGAGAGCGTGTGCGGGAGATGCGAAGAGATCCGCGTGGAATAATGACCTGGAGGGTGGCATCATGGTCAGCAAGGGCAGCTTCAGTGAAGCCCACATCGATGTAGTGGCCCTCCACTGATTCATGGATGATGGTGTTAATTGGGAATTTCTCTGCAATCGCTGCAAAGTATGAGAAGTAATCCTCTGTATAGAATTCAACAGGGTTATGCCCATAATAAAGGCGAATTGCGTGGGAGAGGGTTGAGTGAGGTAGAGCTTTTTGCGCTCTAATTTCTGCCCATTTCTTCTTAACATCAGCAATAAACGCCACTTCACGGGGATCAGCTTTGGGTAGCGTTGGTGCCAGAGGTTTTTGCCACGCCCCAGTGGCTCCTTTGGTACGTTTGTGTTTGCTTTGGGCTGCAATCACGGGTTGAGTATGAGCTGGTGGTTTGGACAAGTTTGTGGAGTTCCCTTGTTGCTGAAATGTTACAGCAGATGCTGGCGTCATATTAAATTGAGGGGCAGATTGTTGGGCCTCGCTAAATTGAGGAGGCCCATCCAGATTGGAATTAACTCCAGCCAATTGGGAGGAGGGAGATGTTTCATCACCATCCCAATCTATTTTGGGTAAATTTGGCCCGAGTATTTTCTGTGATTTCGTGGGCAAAACTCACTGGCTGATTGGTGAATTGGTCGTTTTCAGCATATGGAGATATAGTGCCGACTTGAGAAGTGCCGATTATGGGGTTTAAATGGGACGGGTGAGATTGGAACTGGTGTGAACTATCAAAATCTGAACCATTTAAATCCCCATTGGGAAGAGTAGATTGTCCCAATTTGGTGCTTAGTGAACCAGAATGTGCGGCTAATCCAACCTTACATATGAGGGTTTGGGGGCCAGGTGATTGTTGGGCCTCGCTAAATTGGGGAGGCTCATCCAGATTGGAATTAACTCCAGCCAATTGGGAGGAGGGCGATGTTTCATCACCATCCCAATCTATTTGGGTAAATTCAGCCCGAGTATTTGCTGTGATTTCGTGGGAAAAACTCACTGGCTGATTGGTGAATTGGTCGTTTTCAGCATATGGAGATAAAGTGCCGACTTGAGAAGTGCCAATTATGGAGTTTAAATGGGATGGGTGAGATTGGAAATGGTATGAAGTTCCAAAATCCGAACCATTTGAATCCTCATTGGGAAGAGTAGATTGTCCCAATTTGGTGCTTAGTGAACCAGAATGTGCGGCTAATCCAACCTTACATCTGAGGATTTGGGGGCCAGGTAGCTGGGTATCGCTCCTCATGGAGGGAGCCAGAAACACGGCGTCAGCAATAATAGATGGGGCTGAATTAGCTGACACAATGGGGGAGGTGAATGCCTGTATGGGCTGAGTTGCATTCAACCGATCAGACGCCATTAAAACAGCGTGGGTGATGGCCTCCTTGGTTGGAGGGGGCCCAGCGGGTTGGTGGGAGGCAGCGCACACAGAGCTGTTAGGCGTGCAGGTTGCAGAAGTGCGATCAGGTGAACTGGCGCTAGTTGAAGTAGCTCCAGGTTGGGGGGTGGTGCCTGCTTTCATGGCCGCTGCTTGAGAGCAGGTGATTCTGGTTGACCCTGAGGTGGGTAACCGAGGGTTGCTTTGTTTGGGGGTGGTGCTGGCTCTTTTGGCAGAGCCTTCGGGTTCTTTTGCGGGGTTTCCCGCCATATTTGCTAATAGTTTTCGTAAATCTCTTTAGTGGAGCTAAATTTCAGGCTGAATTGATTTTGAAAAGTGATGCTTAGCAGAAAGAGATCGGCTTTATAGAATCTTATTAAATTTAAAATCATAAAGTTTATCCATTCTAGTATAAGCTGTACCTTACTTAAAGTAGGTCAACCTTAGCTAATAGACCCACAAAACGCTAGTACTTAATTGATAATGATTTTTTATAAAGAGCAATATCTATATTTATTCAAGGTAAGCTGACCAGGGGACGGACACTACCAAAACTAGAATTAAAACTAAAAACTAACGTAACTAATTGGTTCAGATAAAACGTCCAAATGAGCGGATTGAGTGAAAAACTTCAATTAAAACAACCAACCAGGTGGGCAGCGGAAACCGCTTATCCCTCCATGGCGGAAGGGGAGGGGAGATTGGGGGGCTCATCTTTGGCAGCGGCTTCCTCTTCCCATAATAGGGTATGTGTCAAGGCAGACAGTAAGGGCGTCAGGGAATCGGTGGCATGTGGTTCAATATTGCTAATGATTGGTATTTCATGGAAATTGCTGGCTAGAAAAATGGCACTGATATATTTGGCTAAAGCTTTTTCAGCTTTAATGCGGGCGTCTGGGTATTTAAGGAATGTGGCGATATTGGTTCAGGAAATCTTAGCTTTCAGATTCCATGCTACAGTTACCACGTTCTGGATAGCGTCGTTAACATTTTTATATAATTGTTTCATTGTGATTTAACTCTTTTGAGTAAGACTTTTGGGGATAACAGGAGGTGGAATACCTCCTGTGAGCATTGCCACTGATTTGGCGGCAGCTTTTCAGAAGGAACAACAATCTGGTGTGGCATCTTCTTCTACTGCAAGCTGGTGATCACTGCAAATGATTCAGCATTTGGCTGTGGGATATATAGCCAAGGGGGTTTTGGCATCCCATTCTGCATTAATGAACCACTCAATTTGCAGAGATGGTTCTTCAATGAGATTAACTGATTCTTCAATTTCAGCCAATAACTCACATGGGTTCTGGTTGAACTGAATTGGGGAATTGGCATACGGTTGAGGTTTGGTTGATTCTTTGGAGTAAACATGGGATTGAACTGGGGTCCAATCCAATGATTGATTAAGAGTAATCATCTGTGGCATTGGGGTGAGGGGAAGGCTGATTGGTGGCTGCAGGTGCAGCTGCAGCAACAGAGTTTGGGGGAGGGGGAGGTAGGATCATACCACATGCTGGAACTTGTATGGGGTGGGCAGCGGATTGGAGGTCAGCGGATGAGTAGTCTGATCTGTCAGAAGTGGCTAAGAGGGGCACTTGCATTTTGAGTGGTCCAACTCAAAACACGGTGGACAGATCATCCGCCCGCCCTTGATGTGGGCCCAAAACAGATAGTTGGGCACTGAAGGAATAAAGGCACAAGGGGAATAGACATGGCGATTTTTCTAAATTCAGGGCTAATCGTGGCATACACCTGAGGCCCAGCGAGTCATTTGGCCCCATTTGGGACCACAAATTGTAAGATGGGGTTGAAGCCATAAGCTTCCAAACCATCCATTAGCTCCTGATGGAGCACTTAGAGGGGATGTGGGTGGGCAAACCAGCAAACTGGACCACCAAAGTGGTGCCACTGGGAGCTGAGTCCAAGTTGTGGGAAGAGGAATGCCCTGGAATACTTGGGGCACATTTGCTACAGTGGCAGCATTGGCTTCACTTGTGAAGCTGAGGTCAAAATACCCCTTATAAGGGCGGAAATCTATAAATCTGGTGGGTGTCATCACCACCTGTGCCACTTCAATAATGGCTTAATCATGGTATGGGAAGAGTTCCCATAATTGACTTTTAGGACGTAGCGCATGTTGCTCTAAAGGAGCACCAGGGGACAGCGGGGTACCGCTTGGGTATAAGCAAGTTGGGGCATCAAGATCCTTGGCAGAACAAATTATCTCATGGGTTTGGAATGACTGGGTGAGTTAGTCTGAGCGCGTTTTCCTGCTAGACAGAAAATGGCAGAGGCAGTTTTGCCGCTACCCCACACTGGAACAGCTGGCAGAGAATCCAAGGACATTGGAGCAAAACTACAACAGGTGATTTTAACTTGCTTATTATTAATTTATGTAATTTTCTCAGAAAGTTATGCCAAGTGAAAGAAAAGGGCAATATCTAAAAAGAAGTTTGGAGATTTATATGAGAGATTTGATTATGCAACAAATCTTGATATCTTATAAAGGTTTTTGGAAAAAAGAGCTGACTTCAAACTATGGTTATAAAAAGTATGAACTGATTAATCAAAAATTTACTATAAAGTCTGAAATGATTAATGAAAAATGCTCTTAAAAGTATGAAATAATGCTTTTCTTTCTCGTTGCAAACACTTTTGCAACCTATTCAATTCAAGACAAAATCTAGTTTGATAATCTCACAGAGGAGATTAGTCTGCGCCCATGTCTGGGAGCAGTTGGGCAAGCAAGGCAAGAGGAGCAGGCGGAAGGCCCGCGGCCTCTAACATTTAAAAACACCCCAGAGAATCTGGCGGAATAGAAAAAAATCTCAAAAAACTGGCGGTCACAATTTCCCCAGAGATACTCACGTGGCAAGCACGATGCAACCAGTACATCAACACGCCACACTCCCAGCCACTTTCGTCGATAGAATTTGGAGTCCATGTGTATCTGGACATCCAAAAAACGGCCTTATGGGAAAAGTTTTGTGAAGATGTACACAAAATTTTCCTGACCGTGGTGTACGTTGCACCTCACTCCATGTCACGCGGTTGGCTGGACCTAGGTTTTAAAAGCAAAATAGCAGCAGACGAGGCTGCAGCGGTGTGCATAGTGGTCGACCTCCCCAAAGGGCAACAGGTCGTCGAAACCAAATGCACCAGATGAACAAAATCAAACCAAATTTTCCTCACTTTGACTTTTTGCCTACTATGGTAAAACGTGACTTTTTGGAGCAACACCTGAAAGATGGTCTCGCCATATATGGCGAAATACAATCTTTTGAAATGCAACGTTTCATGCTGATGCCACACCTGTGCACTGGCAAAGCCATCGCAGTTCTGACCACAACTGAGGAGATCGCGAAGGACCTAACCCAGATCCCGCACTCCACCTTTATTGACATAGCAGGGCATACCACCCGCCCATTCTGGGTAACCATGGACAGCGCGCCCCCATTTGCACCCACTATGACGCGTTCAGCCATAAGGTGCATGCATGCCCCATCAAGGAGGGCGTCACATTCCAAGAGCACCCCTCAGCGGCCATGGCCAGCGGAGAGGCGCACTACGAACCAACTGCAAGCACCAAGGAGGCTTTCCCATGGGGAACACAAGGCTGCTACCTATTGGTAAAGCCCATCTCCCCGCAGGAGCAGAAGAAGCCAAGCAGGCCCATAGGGCCGCAGCCAAGGAAGCGGCCAAGGCCACCACCACCATCCCACACTCACAATGCCAGGAGGACATGGAGACCTTCGCGGTGGAAGCGACTCAGGAATCCATCACCCAATCAGATTGGGAGGCCCATGCTGAGCGGGCCACTCAATCTGAGGATCTGATGGGAGATTCAATCTCACCCAATCGCTGCACCCAAGCTCCGGTTGAAACTGACTTGGGACCTATCCCAACTGAAAAAAAAATTTTGCCCCGCTCGACGGTGCACTGAACTTATCCGCACCGCAAAAATTCGTCCAATGTTGGGAAAACAAAAAGTGAAGGCCAAAGCCAATGTGACTCTTTCCACAAAAATTAACAAAAACCCCAATAGCGTTGCTGCTAACACCCGCACTGCTGTGAAAGCCCATGGGGACCTTGAAGAGGCTGGTGGGCCTGGGGGCCCACCCCTCGCACCTAAGGTGCGATGGGGGAAACCTTCACTCTAGGGATGCTGAATATCGCCGGACTCAAGGCCTCCCCATCCCGGGCTAGGAAACTGAGTTTTTTACAAAACAATTTACCCGTGGATATCCTGGCCATCCAGGAGTCCCACTGTCCACGAGGTTCTGAGGAAGCTTGGAAAACAATGCTCCTCCCATCCCTATCCTTTTGGTCAAAGCACTGTGGGGTGCTAATTTGGAAAAATATTTTTTTCAAATTCACATCCTCAAAAACATACCTAAATGGCTGAGTGCTTGTTGTCACCTTCTCGTGGGCTGATGTTATGCACACAATCGTCAACATTTATGCCCCAAATGGTGCACACAAGCGTCAGGAATCTTTCTCTTCAGTCAAATCCCTCCCGCTATCCCTCCGATTCTTTACTAGTTGGTGACATGAACTGTTGGCTAACCTCACCAACGGACCAGTGGCCGCCCTCTCCCCACGCCCCACAGGGTCATGTAGAACTACGCGTTCTAAAAGCCACCCTTGGGTTAATGGATGTGCTGCCATGACATGCCCCACTGCTCAAAAATATGACGCGTCCCCACATCCACAATGGCCAATTAAGGTCCATGACTTGCATTGACCTTATTCTAATGCTGGCGAAATTCCAACCCCACATCTACACTTCAAAACAATGAAAATGGAATTCTCCGACCACCAACTGGTCTAGATAACATACCACTTACCCATCACAGTTGCAAAGGCCCCACATTGGTGCAAAATCCGCCCCCTGAGCTCGCGTCGCCAGGATTTTCCACGTGGGTGGAAGAGGCAACTTTGGCGAAATTGTTTGTTGCACCATTTTGCGTGGACCCCATTTCCACATGGGCAACTTTCATAGAAGACACCATCCACCACCATCGCCATCTCTCCTCCAGATGCTCACGAGCCACATCGGCGGTTATATCATACGTGCTGGCAGAATTGGCCCACTTAGAGTCCAACATTCCAGCCACAGGATATAGCCCTGCATGGGGCCGGAAGTGGGCGGAGGCAGCCGCCCACCTCAACACACTCGAAAGGCAACACAAATATTGGGTTTGTGTCCAATACAGGGCCACATGCATCACTAAAGGTGACAAGTGCACCTCATACTTTTTAAAAAAAATTTCGCACCATGCCAGAGCGTGGCCTGCACACAGGTGCGAAGATCAGATAATTCCATTGCAGACACACTGGCTGAAGTGGCAATCGAAACACAAAGATATTACCTTGAGTTATACTGAGCTGAACCAATTCAGCCAGCCGAAATGGCAGAATTTCTCAACTGAGCTCATATCTGCACCATTTTTGATACCCAGAAATAATGAATTAACTACTCTGAACAAATTATGGACAGCCATTTGTGGTGCGCCAAACCAAAAATGCCCAGGCCCAGATGGCATTCCATATGAGTTCTACAAAAAATATTTCAAATATATATCCCCATTGCTGCTAGCCTCACTCAACCAAAGCCTGTTGGAAACGCGCCTCCTACCAGGAGGACACGAGGCCTTTACTGTCACACTCTTCAAGAAAGGGGATAGGCTTGACTTAGCCAACTGGTGCCCTATTTCTCTAACAAACACAGACACCAAAATTTTAACCAAAATCATGGCTAACCGTTTAGGGACTGTAGCATCTGCCACTATCTCCCCAGAACAATTTGGTTTCATCTCCAGAAGGTCAATTTGGGATAACGTGCACTCTGTGGCTAATGTGCGTCAGTCCACAGCCTCTGGGGCACTTGTATTCTTGGACCAACAAAAGGCCTATGATAGAGTAAACTGGGAATACCTAAGGGCCTGCCTCCATCAATTCCGCCTACCCCCCCCGCTTCATAAACTGGGTGATGCTGCTCACGGAATCTGCGACAATGGCAGTGCGTGGCCCAGGCTTCCTAACGGAAGTAGTCCGCCCTCAAAGGGGCCTGCGACAAGGGGACCCCCTCAGCCCACTCTTATACAACTTAGGCCTTGACCCACTACTGCGAAATGTGAATGCCCAACTCACTAGGGTCCATGTGCCAGGCCAAACCCCAGTCAAGATGATGGCATTTGCAGATGATTGCGTGGTGGGGGTGTCTAATAATAAAGATGCACGCGCGCTTGAAGCCCTCATCTAGGAATATTCCCAGGTAAGCAACGCGGCACTGAACGCCTCCAAAACCGAGATCATCCTCCTTGGTTGGTTTCAGAACTGCTGGGCCCCAGCAAGTAGTTCCCAACCCAGCCCAGCTGCTCGCCCAAGTCCACGCCTTACTAACTCAAAACACACCGCTCCACTGGTGCTCCCCTTTGTGCCGCGACCTACCATAGGACTGGTACGCCATCTGGGCGTGTGGTTGGAGGCAGGCGGATACGCGTCAGCAGTAATGGAGTGCCATATACTGGACAACGTGACGAAGCGAATCGCCTCTCTCAGAGCCCACCCTACTACCCTCACTGGCAGGGTTGTTCTTGCCAACTCTATGCTCCTATCCAAAGTCTGGTTTGGAGCCCACGCCATCCCCTTCTCTCCAAGCTTCTTCAAATCCCTGTATGCTTTGCTGCAAGGATGGCTTTGGTCAGGCCGCCCTCCACCAGTACGGCTAGAGGTCATGTTTGGCCCTCATCATCAAGGTGGCATGGGCCTGCTTGACTTCAAAGCCCATGCTGCCAAGATCCTGGGCACCTGGATCGCGGCCGTCACCACTCCTACACTCCCATCCCAACACTGGTCCTGTGTGGCCCGCTCCAACTTCTCCCAAGCCTTGGGCCTCAACAATCCATCAAACCCCCACTCCCTGATGAAATACCTCGCATCACACACATCGGCCACAGGTCCTCACGGGACTAAAACCCACTACAAACGAATCCTACTCTCCATGCGAAGCGCAGAGTGGAGAATTTGTATTAGTGGACATAAAACCCGAAGAGGCCGCCCCTCTCCTCAGTTTACATAAGAGGTACAGGGGCTACACATCCATGATGGCGTGATCCCCATTTGACCCCAAGTCCTATCTAGGGTGGACTACCTGGACATGATGGACATCCCTTATTCCACTGAAACCCAAAAGACTATCTGGAAATACGCACACCATCCTCTGTTGCAGCCTCAAGTCTGCTCCCATGCGTGGCGCTGCCTGAGGCGGGTGTATAATACAGCTGAGCGCTCTAATGCTTTACACTCATCCTGTGTCGTGTGTGGCCAGTATGGAACGCTGTTTCACCGCCTGGAGAAGTTCCCCACCTCTAAAGTAATATGGCGCGAAGTCCAACGTCTGCTAGGCCAGGATCAAACGCATCCCTTCATTTTTCAAGAGATATGTTTGCTTCATCAATGGCCTCCCCCTTCCACCCTCCCTCCATGCTCTGGTGGTTGCAATCGCCATGTGGACTATCCACACGATTGTCTTGGATGCCATCGCTGGCTCCATCCCCACCCTCCCAGAAGCTGTCCACAGATTCTGGTCTCATTTGGTGGACCACTTTCAAGCGTGGATGTTTGGATATCTCCCACCGCGTCGCCAACAGCTGGTCTCCTCCTGGTTTCCAGTCTGGTTCATCAAATCAGACCCCTTCCTCCACACGTGCTCAATAGTGGCTACGGCCCCTTCACACGTTCCCTCCCCTCCCCATAAGTGGCGTTCCCGCTGGTAACAAGAGATAGCATCGCTTCTCTGGGGTGCCCCCCTAGTACTAAGTTTATCTTTCCTGAGTCATATTTGGAAGTGTCCGTCCCTTGGTTGGCCTTCCCCGCAATAAATTATTATAAATTAAAAGTATGAAATAATTTATATATAAAATGGGAAAAAGAGAATACTTTAAAAGCAAAAAAAGGAAAAATAATTAATAAATTGATAAATTGCACATAAAATTGTGAGTAAACTGTTATAATATAATCATCTAAAAAGTATGATATGATTTATAAAAGTATATATATCAATATATATATTCTCGATTTTAGAGCTGTATTTTATACTGACTTATTTAATTTTTAACTAGTATAAATTAGAAAATTTATTATATTGGGTTCAAGTGTAAACTGTAAGCAACTAAGAACACACAGTGCTAAGTATATATATAGGTTTTTTCCAAAAAGAGCTTTATTCAGGATACTGTGTGAAACACAGATGTAAGTTCTTCAATTAAATTAAATTTATTGGTCAATAACTTGCGCCATCATTAGTCTTTTGTTTTATATGCACCCTTATGGCGAGATTACATTAGGGCTGCAATTTATATATAACCATGTATTAAGTTGCATGTGTTGGACATTTGCCTCCCAGGATTCAGAATAATAATGTTGGGGTAAAAATTGGCTGAAAAGAGGAAATGTCAGACATTTACAAGTCTGCAATAATGAGGAGATCAGTATTAAAGATAGTAACGATTTAATTGGCCAAAAGACCCTGACCATTCTCAGTGGAACCCTGCAAATTGAGGTAAAACAATTTCAAATACTCCACAGGCAATAAAAATAAGATCAAGCAGTCAGATTACTCTGACCATGTGGCTGACCCTGGGGTGTCCATTGGATGGTACTCCCCCAGCTGAAACCAGGTCAATTCAAGCACTAACGCGGGGACCACCCTCTTTTATAGGTGTGGTGGGGGTCCCCTAAGGTAAAATAATTTTATCTGATGAGGATTGGCTGAGTTTAATCAAATTGTTACCTCATGAGTACATATTACCAAAAGTTAACTCACTATCCATTGTTCAGCCAAAGTAAAGCGAGTTTTCTTTTTTAGTACTAGATGGTCCCAACCCAAGGGGGGATTCATCGATGTAAAGTAAAGTGAGTTTTCCAAGCTTTGATAAGCTGAACTTTTATATTTCCTTATTTGGAATGTAACAAGCTGTTTCAAACTTACCATTAAATTCCCTTCAACCCTCAATATCATTTTAAATGCTGAACAGTCAGATATCGAGAGGGTTTGTTTTCTTTACCCCACAGTTTTCCCTAATATAAAGCTTATAAAACTTAAACGTTTTAATTTAAACAAGTCATAGTTATTTTATTATAAGTGGTGGAAAAAATCCCCTCCTTTAAATTGTTGGATTTTAAGGTCACCAAGCACCAGCGAGCCTTTACATCACCTAAAATCCAACAGCATCTGAGTTTCACTGCGTGTGGATGTATAGTGCTTAATTGTGGTAATGCATATCTTACATGTTCCACAGAATATGACAGTGTTCGCCAATATATAAATAATGCCTTGTGTTATGTATGTGTGCTTGTGTGTGCTATTGTCATAGTTACATGACAATTGAGGGTACTGATTGTAAGGATAAGGCTGAGCGTGAGGAGGCCATAAAGAAAACGTTGGCAGGTCTCCCTGAGTTAAAGTATACCTTGAACCAACTCTGGGTACAGGCAAGATATGCGCAAGTTGTTCCTGTGGATGCGTGTGATGGTCAGACCAGCTTTACATTTTGGCGTTAAAATGTACCAGCTTTATTGAGATTATGATGGGACTTTATGATTGATTGAAAATGGTTTTTGGAGACCCATTCATCTTAAAAATTACCAAATCCAGGATGATCAGCTACAGTTAGTTACTTAAGTTTGAGCTTATTAAAGCTACAATACCATGGCTGATGATAATGTGTGCTTATTGGTTAGTTTAGGCTTAGAACCAATCCTGAGAAATGATAATTCTTTCCCTATTGTTTATTATTGATTTCCTAAGACCAACATTCTTTGTTGGTCGATTTGTTTAAATAAAACCCCATTGTTTTCCATTTTTTCAAATGGTCCCTTGGGTAGACCTGTACATGGACCTCCTCAAGGAGATTTCAAATAACATAGGTCACTTGATTTTATCCAAATTGTATTTCAAATCTCTTGCCCCTCTGGGAAAGCCTGATCCTCTGCAGATAGAGGGCCCAAAACCCTGAATTACAATCTGCACTTGGTAATGGACACCTCTCTGGGGTCTAACCAAATCCTTGCCTTCTTTAGCTATCTTGTCGTATATACTATAATATACACCCTCACCCTGGGTCCTTTTGGTGTTGGGTACCTCCCTGGTGCCCTCTTCCATGTGTTGTTATCAGGTTGTTCCCAGTTGATGTGGTGGGGAATTCCCCACCATCTCTTTGGGAATAGGAGGGTTACAGACACTCTCTTGACATCAGATGACCAACTATTTTATTATATATAGATTTTAATTTTCTGCTTAGGACTCTTACTGAGCATCAACTGTTTTTGCTGGCAGTTTGTCACGGTCACTATGATGCTTACCACAGCTTTTTCATTTTGTTTACTGTTGGTTTGCCTCAGCATTATTCTTGCCACAGCTGACATGGAGCTCCCTACCCTTCTGCTCATACATAGTGGTTTCAGTCCCTATGAGATCCTGCTTGCATTCTGAGACCTACCCCAGAAGCATATTCAAAAAACCCAGCAGGATCTTCCTTCCATGGCTTTAGAAGCTTCTATCCTAACAACTGTAAATAAATCTTGTCTGATCTCTTGCAGAATTTGTTTGCAGCATTTCTTGTCCTTCAGTATGGCAGACTGGGTATTTACTAAGTTTCAGACACAGCTGAATTTATGGAAATCTATGATTGGTTTGAACGTTTTATGGTGGCACGCTATCCTGACGTTCCATCCTTCCAAACCTTCTATGAGTTCTTTAAACTTCGCCAAGTGGGACGCCCCTTGGGGCAGTTCTTAAATGATTTTTTTATTTGGGTCCAGCCTTTTCCCTTGTCTGACATAGTTAAACGTCATTTTTTGCTCAACTTTAGATTCTCACGCTAGGAACGCTTCAGTATGGCAGGTTCCCCCTGCCAACTTTAACCATCTGATTATGCTCTTTAAGTTTATTTCACCGTCCCAACTGGAAAGGGGACAAATAATTTGCTGTCATTTTTCCACCTGCTCTGACCCCTATAAATACTATCCTGGAAACTTGAGCACTCTCTTGGAAGTAGAGGCTCCTTTTTGTTTCACACCTTTGGTTTTTGGGAAATCTCAAAGGTTGGCCAGGGTCTAGCCCCAAGTTTTAATGAAAAGCCCAATTGTTTTGCCTCGCTGATCTCAATACTGAAACCCCTATAAATACTGTCCCTGAGCCCTCAAGCGCTCTTTTGGAAATGGCAGTTTTATTTTCCTCTGAATCCTCTGATTTGGTCAAATGTGATAGTCAGCAGGGGTCTAGCCTCAAGTTACTGTTGAATGACTCCATTATTTAAGCCAAGGAGATTTCGATTGGGGAGACCCCTTTAAATATGGCGTTCAGGAATGTGGATTTTTCTTGAAATGGGGCAGAGGCTTTCCTCGCTACTCCCTCAAGTTTGGCGGAACTTGGGAACTTGCATGAATCTCACCTAAAATTGAATCTATTTATAAATCAGGTTATTGCTCCCTAGGATCTCCCTCCCATTGAGCTTTGAAACCCTCATCAGAAGGGGACATCGCCATGTTGGTAATGGATAGCAAAGTCCAAGACACTATCAAATTGTTTATTTTTTCTTTGTCACTCAAAAACGCCAATTTAAAGGAAATTACTTAAATAAAAACGACTCAAATGGCAGCGCGTTTGGGTCTCCTATTTAAACAATTCCTGTGTACCAAACACACCTGATAACTTACACTTGCCCCCAAAGATGATTGAGAAACTGAAGAGGTTAAACAAGTGGTATTGCTCCAAAATTTTGGTAAATATGCAGCTGCTGAGGACACTGTGATATATGTGTTCTCAGTGGTAAGGGTTGCAAATTATCCATCACCTTTCTTTTATGGGACCCCCTTCCTAGGGTGTGATTAAGTCTAAGGAGGAACCCTCTGGTGAGTTTTTGTCGTTATCTGTTGTCAATAAAGATTATTCTGGTTAATTTTTTGCTTTTTGCTACCTTTTCTTCCCCTTAATGGAAAATTACCAAAACTTTTTTGTGGATACTTGCACTTCTGAGAATTTTGTTGACTTGGACCTTTCTGACCACCTTGAGTTAAGATACTTATCAGGTGATATAGTTAGGGCAGGTGCCTCCCAGGGTATTCCATGCTGAAGGTTCAGGGGTTAGTTATCTTTAAGTGGGAAACTACCATTTGGCGGACAGCTTTTAAGCGATCAAAATTCTCCTTACCTAATTATCTTAGGAGTGGAGTGGAGGCGAAAGTTTGGCATCAGAACAAATCTGAAAGCTAACACCTTAATATTTCTCTTAAGGGTGAAAAGGTTATTAATCCCTTTGTCAGAAGTAGACACTCAAGGCGATCTGCCCTAATAGCCAAATGTGCACAAGCACACCCTCGACCCTCTGCTGAAGCACACTTCATAAGTTCACTTACCTTCTTGCTGGAAAGGATTGGAATCTTTCTTTGATGCGGCTTCTTCAAATGCCCTACCAGATTATTCCGAAATTTGATTGTGACTTCAAGATCACAGTGGACCTGGTGATTATTTCCTCTCTCATCTACCCTTTGACTTTATAGGAAGAGGAAGCTTTGTATTTTGGGTCACAGAGCACTTGCCAAAGGGGTTATATTTCGCAAACCTCTCCAATGTGTTCAAAACTTCTCTTTATGGAGAAAGCAGATGGGACTCTACGCCCTTGCTTGAAATATGGTAACCTAAACAATGTTACTGTCAGTAATCTGCATCCTTTACTAGCAGAGGAAAAATTGCCAGCTATGTGAAAAAGACCAAGATCTTCTCCAAATTGGATTTCTTGAATGCTTTCAATCAGATTTGCATTAAGAAAGGCAGGAGTGACTTACTGCATTTCAGACTAGGAAAGGGATTTTCCATTTCTAAGTCATGCCTTTTAAACTCAAAAATGTACATACAATATTCCAACGTCATATCAATGCAGCCTTGGGGAGTTGTTGGGTATATGAGCGGTAGCCTACATGGATGAAATTCTGGTTTTTCCCCTGATCCAGCATCCCATGAAATCCACCTGCAACAAGTATATGAGCATTTGAGGGCTGCAAAGCTTACCCTGAAGATAAGCAAGTGTGGGCTTTTCAAATCTCAGGTCACTTTTGTGTGCAACATCATTTTCAACCTAAGGCTATATGATCATTCCAGATAAAGATAAGGCAATTCATGAGTGACCCACACCAACCTCAGTTAATGAGTTGAGGAGCTCTTTAGGGGCTTGCATCTTCCTGAAAAAGTTTACACCAAATCTTTCTGAGGTAGCGGCGCCTTTATATAATGCCAGTGCTAAAGATCTTCAGTGGTCCTCTACTCTTAAGGATGCCTTCAAGAAATGAAGAGTAATTACTTTTCATGTCGGTTCTCCATCACGTGGATCCTGAGAGGGATTTTATAGTGTCCACAGATGCTTTCAACATTTCTTTAGCTGCTGCACTCTTGTGGTGGGTGAAGACAGAGTTGAGTATCTGGTAGGATATTTTCTAGAAAATATCCCTGCCTGAGTTGAACTTCTTCGTTTAAACAAAGATTTATTGGCAGTGGTAAAGGAACTGACATATTGACATCACCAATCACAGGGCTCACTTCAAACATTCAGCGTTCTTACAGATCACTGTATCCTGTTGTACTACCATGCCCCTCATGTCCTGACCCCACGGCAACCTAAAGGCATCAGACCCTGGCCCGATTTTTGCTCTTTTGTGAGTTTACAAAGGGCAAATAAAATGGTTTAAAAGATGCTTTGAGTCAAAACCCTTCTTTAGTTTCAGATTCTTAGGAGGTGGAGATACATAATACTCATCAGGTATCACTTCTGGTAAAATTGTATCTGAGCAGCCACCCACTACAGAGGGCTTGCCAGTTCTTGCTGCACTAGAGAGCCTGGAGGAATATAGTATGTTCAGGAAGGTCATCCTTTCCCAGTCCCTATCATCAGAATATGCTATGGTACTCTCCAAGAGCAAGTTAAATTAGGAGGATATTACCAGGAGTTACCATGTTAAGGATGAGATGGTGTGATTTCATGGATGCTTGTGGTTTCCTGCTGGACCACTCTCCCTGGAAATCATCCAGGACCATTGTCAGGATTCTCCCTTTATTGGGGGAAGCCTTGACTAGGGGTTGCAAACCACCTATGGGCGGATGCCAGATTGGGCCCCCCATTAACTTGGGTTAAGTCCAATCCAAGGTATTGGGGATTGATCCTAATATTAATTAATTAATTAAGTAGATATCAGCAACTAATGCTGATAATATCAAAAATCAATCGGGATGCAGGAATTTCTTTCCTCTTGGTACAAAAATACAATTTAAACCACAGCAGGATTTGAACCTGCATCGTGAGAGGCAATATTGGGACACTAATCCCACTATGCCAAACACCCTTGTACTATTTAATAAGTATTTATATAACTTGTGCTGTCAGCAAAAGATGCTGATCATTTGCCTATCCTGATCTCTCCTATCTTTAATTAATTACCCTTGATAATTAATTAGCCTTGATCTAAGATACTTCCCTAGTACTATAACTAGTACTAAATATTTTTAATAAAGTAGCTTTCCTTGCAGTATTATTTACTCTTTGAAGTTCAACTGGCATATTCATATTTGGATTTAAGCGTGGAACCCAACAATTATTATATTAAGCCTGCAGGAACCTCTGAACCATTGCCAACTGGTTAAGTTCCAACAATAGGGACTTTATTTGGACCTCTGAACCTCTAATAAAGGTTAAGTCCCATATTATTTATATATTGGGTTTCAGTATGATATCCACATCTGTCCACAATCTTAAGTGAGCTTCAAAGGACTTGACTCATTTTATTATCAGATTCAATATAGGTTTCTGGCATCCATCATGTTAAGATCACCGTTGGTTACCCTGGGAAGTTGAAGACTTTGGAGCCGATTTTCCACACTTATCATTAGAAGGAATTAGATGCATGAGTTGTCAAGTACTGTAACGAGTGCCTGGTCTGCAACTGGATGAAGCCAAATCTCCAGCACCTTGTACAGTCGTTGGTACCAGTTCAAAAGGATGAAGGGCCCTGGACTTACTCATCTGCTGATTTTATTGTGGAGTAACCTGCATCTGAGGGCTATGACAACATTTTGGTAGTGGTGGATCAATTAACAAAGTTCGCCCACTTCATTCCTGGCAACACCACGGTAACACAGTGGAGATGGCTAGGCTCTTTGTGTCTCATGCGTTTTCTCTTCATGGGGTGCCCAAGAGATAAATAGTGTTTGTGGACCCCAATTTGCATCTGTATTTTGGGAAAAGATGTGTAAGACTCTTCAGGTTTGTCCATACCATTCTACTGCCTACCACCCACAATCTGATGGGTAAAAAACGAGTGAAAAAGTGCATGAAACAGTTCCTGTGGTGTTACACCTCCACAGATCATTCAGATTGGGTTTCCCATATTCACATGGCACAATTTAGCTATAGTAATGCTCAAAATGCATTTATCAAGTGCTCTCCATTTTTTACCAACTATGGGTTTAACCCCTCCTTCAACATGGAGCCCAGCTGAGGATCCAAGGTGTAAGCGGTGGTGGACTTTGCTAAGACCATCAAGAAAGTACACAAAGGCTTACCATGAATTTTTACACAGATATTTAAATTTATAAGGAGAACGCTGATGGTAAGAGACAGGTAGGTCTTACGAGCAAGGAATGGTATCTCATGATGCTTGATGCTAAAAATATCCAATGAAGCAGCCATTTAAAAAAGTGGTACTGAAGAGGGTAGGTCCTTAGCGCATTGTCAGAAAGATGGCCATGCTTCATACCAGTTTAATCTTCCCCCATCGTTCAGGATCATTGCCATCTTTCATGAAAGTAAGCTGACATTGCTTGAGGGCACCCACCAGAGACTCCAGAGCCTTATCTCTCATCAGTGGTGCGCCAGAGTTGGAAGTAGAGAAAATTGTAGCCTATCTCCATGTAAGAAGAAGGCTTAAATACTTAGTGTCATGATAGGGATTTGATAAGGCGAGAACAGGTGGATACCAGAACACTATTGCTTATATGCTCAATACCTGATTGTTGTTTTCCATGAGCGTTTCCTGGAGGCAGCAGGACAAAACCTAAACAAAGTATTAACGCCATGAAGCTGGCCCCTGTCCTCAAGATCTTCTCCCTGGATGAAGCCCCTGGAGGGGGTGGAACCCCAACAGAATGAGAAGGTATGTCATGATTAGATGACACAATTGAGGGTACTGATCTTATGGATAAGGCTGGGCGTGAGGAGAACAGAAAAGCTGAAGTTGGCAGGCCTCCTGACCTTAAGCATATCCTGGACCAACGCCAGGTACAGACAAGATATGCCCAAGTTGGTCCTGGGTGCACATGATGGTCATTTCAGTATTACATTGCCGGCATTAAAATGCACCAGCTTTATTGTAAATTGTGACGGACTGTACAATTATTTGAAAATGGGGATTCAAGACTCATTCAATTTACAATGTTACCAAATCTAGTAAAATTCAACTATAGTCAAGTACTCAAGTTTGGGCTTACTTTAGCTACAATACCACGGCTGATGGAAATGTGCACTTAATGGTTTTTTAGGCTTAATACCACTCCTGAGAAATGATGATTATTTTCATATTGTTTATTAGTGATTTACTAAGACCAACCTTCTTTGTTGGTCAACTAGTTTAGTTAAAAATCCACACTATTTTATGTTTATCAAATGGTCCCTTGTGAGGACCTGTGCGCAGACCTCTTCAAGGAAATTTAAAATAACATAGGTCACTTCATCTTGTTCAAATTTTATCCCAGCTCACCTGCCTCTATAAACAATCCTAGTCCTCTGCAGATAGAGGGCCCAAAACCCCTGGATTATAATCTGCATTTGGTAATGGACACCTTTATGGGGTCTAACCATGCCTCACCTTCTTAAGTTATCTTGTCATTTATATTATAATATACACTCTCACACTGGGTTTTTTGGTGTTGGGCTCCTCCGTGGGGCCCTCTTCACTGTATTGTTGACAGGTTGTTCCCTGTTGGTGTGGTGGATCAATTGCATAATTTCTCAGGAATGAGAGGGTAACAGACGCTCTCTTGACAGCTATCAGTATGTATTAAAATGTGTTTCTACCTCTTTTTACATTGCAGATTAGACGTTATGAATATAGCATACCTCAGTTCAGTGAAGTCTCTTAGTGTACTGGTTGTTCATATATATATTCTATGTTCAGTATTGTTTATTACTTGTGATTACTTTGAATTTAGTGTCTTGTATGATTGTTCATTGCCAGATTTTCTTATCAGTGGTAGTGCATGCATGAGTCTGTATGTAGGCGAGTGTGTGTAAGTTTGTGTGCAGTGGACTTCTTAAACCAGTCTGTGCTGTGGCTTATAGTAACATCCAGTTTTAATGCATTCCATTGAGTTGATAAACTCAAACTAATTAATCAATGACAACCTTAAAGTTAGCCATACAAGATTCTACTTGAGGCTTGTAAAGTGTTATAAATTTATACTAATATTATCAATAGACTGATTTGATTTAAAAAATTTCTTAATAGTTATGACCATCACATTGAGTGTGTAATAATTGACTTTAAAAGTGCACTAAAAAGTATATATATATAATTATATATAATATATAATAATCACTGTGTGTTATTAGTTTCTTACAGTTTACACTTGGACCTAATACAATATAAGCTCTATTCTGTATTTGTGAGCAACCTTTAAAGGCAGTTCATAATACAGTGCCAACTTCAAAAAGGTTTTGTCAAGAATTTATATTTTTACCAATTATTTAATGCATTTTGATGAATTTTTATTAATTATTTAATAAATTTTATTACAATTTTATTGATTATTTTATTCTTTTTAGTGATTTTTTATTGATTATTTTATATTTTTTAAGCATTTTTTGAAGTCAGTTCTCCTTTCCCATTTTTTAACACTTAAAGAATAACTATTCACTAACCAAAAAGGCCAAAACATTATATATATCAAATCAATAAAATCCTGCCAACCAAACCTAAAACTAATTGCCATGTCAAACTAACTAAAACCCGCCACCCATCAGGTAAAAAATGGCTTATTAAATCAATCTAAACCTGCCACCCATTAAGTTGAAACCAATTGCCTTATCAAATCAACCAAAACTCATCAACCACTCAACCAAAACCAATTGAACCTATTAAATCAACTGAATACCAACCACTTTGCCCAAACTAATTTAAGTTATCAGATAGATTAAAATCTACAAAACATATGACCAAAAACCAATTGACTCTATTGATTCAACTTAAAACACCAACCCCTTTTCTAAAACAAACTGTCCCAATTGATAGATTAATAAACTACCTTTACTCAGCTAAAAAACTGTTCTTTCCACTCAATATCACTTTTTAACAAAATTTAATAATGTTTATTTCATCCACCGCTGTCTGGCCACATCCATTTCCCATTTGATGTTCTTGGATCCACCACCTGCCACCCCAGTATAGGCAGCAGTGCTCCACCACCTAGCATTTTTTCCCTAGGGGAAAACACATTTGAATGGGCTTGAATAGCCTACCAAACTCTTCTGTCCAATTTGTTCCCCCCATGAGACTTAGCGCTCCACCTTGCACGGTTCCACCCATCTCACCCCCATCCTCTCACCCTTACTTGGTCCAACACTTGATTTTTCCTCTATGTTGGATATGGGCATTTATTTCTATATGCCAACAAAGCAATTGTTGAACTTGCCGCCGCTGCCTTTGCACTGGCTAGCTTTATCAATTCCGCCATTTTTAAGGGCTATTTTGACATAGGCTTCCAGATGGAGGAAGATAATGCAGTGGTGGCATTGACTCCTTTGATTTATAAAGATACCCAAATTCCTACTACCCATATTCACCTCCCTTCTAACACCACATTGGTGGTATCATTTGCTAACCTCCCTTCTCATCTCCCACCCCAAATTCTATATGAGCAGCTGCTGTCAGGGCTTATGGCTTATGGCTCTCAACCCAAGCTCATCTTCACCATTCCTTCTGGTGCAGAGCGCCTTTCTGCCCTTTGTTCCACTGCCACCATCACCCCACACCACTCCGCCATTGCCCAACAAATCCCCACATGCTTTCATTGCAGCAGCACTAGAACATTTCTTTTGGGATTATGTCAACAATGGTTGACATATTTGTCCCCTCTGTTTCAGATTTGATCATTCTAAAAAGTCCTGCCCGCATGCCACTTCATCAGGTCCTGTCTCTGCAACCTTGTCAGCGGCATTTAAATGGGTTGTTTTGTTGCCCCCTCCCACCTAGCACTCTCACTCGCTGAGAATGAGTAGAAATCTGCACCCACCACAACCCCATCCACGTTCACTCACCTGAATTCACCCCATCCAATCATAATAAGGCTTGGCCTACTTTTAGTCTTAAGCAGCTCCCCATTCCCCTACTAACACCCCTCCTAATCCTTCCTCCACTATTCCCATGAACTAAAAGCTGTGGACCCTATTGGATGAAGTTGACAAATCAGGTGCAATAGTCAATAAGACTTTTGAAAAATTAGGTAAGGAAGCCACATATGGATATGACTGGGAAGAATTTTTCCTTAGATTTTGACAAACCTATTCCACCCAGACATTATGCCCAAATCCCAATGCTATCTCCTTCCATAGTGATCACCAGCTAGCCTTAGCGGTGGTGGCCTCCCCCATTGTCACCAACTCTGTATTGCAGTAGCAAAGTCTGTTGAAGAATTCCACAAAAGCCTAACTGTAGTTAACTTCCCCCTGATTTCCCTGAAATTGTGCAGGATGAAATTAAAAAATTAGTCAAAGTTGCCAAAGTCTCTACCGTTCAAGTTGCTGAACTAGCAACCTTTTTCCCAAAAACTGCTATCACCAGGCAAAATGTAGCCAGTTTTCTCTGAATCCTGATGCCCGCCTTCAGACTTAAAATCATTTGGCTAAATTAGTTGAATCTACTATTGAGGCATATATTGCATCTCAATCCTTTTATACTACAACTCAACCCCCACCATGCTGACGCCCTGACGCCCTTGCTCTCAGCCTCAATCCACTTATAAAATGCTGATTTCCATGATGTGGTTGATGTACATGTGGATGCACCACCCATCCCTTCCTCCCCATCTGCCATAGTGGGTTAGCGGTCCTTCATTACCTGCCTGGTTGGAGGTTTTTTTTGTTCTGGTTTTCCATTTTTTTGTTTTGGTTTTTGTTTGCTCTTTTTGTATTGGTACTATTTATACTTGGTCTGAGTGCCATGAATAAAATTTTAAAAATTTAAATTCAAACCAATCACTAAGCCAAAATAAATGAACAAAAAAGTCAACTGATCATCAGCCACTTGACTAAAACTAATTAAATCTATCAAAGCAATTAAAAGCCATCAACTATTCAATTAAACTAATTGAATCCATTAAATCAACTGAATAATGACCAAAATGCAATCTGAAACTCATGCAGAAAGCATATAAAGATTACTCAGGTAAAAAGAACCAACTTTGAGAAATGCACTAAAAGTATAAAATAATTGATAAAAAATGCACTAAAAACTATAAAATAAATGATAAAAAGTATTGTAGTCAACAATACTATTTTCAGAGTTGGCGCTGTAATTCAAACTAACTTATAGAATTTTGCTCACAAATAAAAATTAGAGTTTATATTGAATTAGGTCCAAGTGTAAACTGTAGGCAACTAAGAACACACGATGATGAGTATATATTATAAATGATTTTAAATATACTTTTAATGCATTTTTCATATTCAATTATTCACAATCACTATGATAGTCATGACCATTATTAAATTGCTTGAATCACATCCATTTTTGACAAGATTTAGTATAATTTTATATAATCTTTTTACAGGCCCCAAGTAGAATCTTTTATGGCTAAGTTGTAAATGGTCATAATTAATAAATTAGTATTTATTTTAATTAACTGAGGTAAGCTGACCAGGGGATGGACATTACCGAACTAAAACTAAAAATCATAATAAAAAATAACAAATCAAACAAAACGCCTAAAATGGACAGATCAATTGAATTGTACCTAACAAAATATCCGACCAGGTGGGCAGCGAATACTGCTATCCCTCCATGGTGGATGGAGAGGGGGTGTCATGGAACTGGCAGAAGAAGTTTAGAACAGCCTGCCAGTTGGGATGTGTGAGCACCCAAAAAGCAAGCCAGAATGCTAGGGGCATTGCCAGCCATGCGACTTGATATGGAGCTGGGAAATGTGATGCAACAAAGTGGTGGCGTAGCAGCAAGTTAAGGAGTATCCCAATGGCGAACCATACTGAACTCATCCCCAACTCAGCGGTTCCCACTGCATGTGGTGGGATTACTGGGATAGTCTCGATGAGATTCTTAGCTTGAGTGGCCAACTCATTGGGGGCAATATGGAGATTGATTCTCTCTTTCCATTGTTGTACATAGGGCCATAAGGTCCCCATGTATTGATATCAGAAATTAACAAGAGTGGGGTTGTAGGACCAAAAGTATCAGACTCTCTGGGCCCAATTGGTGATAGAGGGAGCCATGGTGACCAAAAGAATTAGTAATGCCCACCCAGAGTGCAGGGTGATGGACCACCAGGGAAATGCCATCTGAGATGCGGTCAAGAGGGAAAATAAACAAATAAAAATTTCTTTTTGGTAAAATTATATTGGGAAAGGAAAGTAAGAAAATTGACCAACAATTTTCTCAGTGCCATGCAACTGATTAAATAGTGGTCAGTTGGGTAATGACAGGAGGGGTCCGGACCCAACAAATTTGGCCTGACCGGCGCATTATTCAGGAATGGGGGGCTTATTCTTTGGGAACCAACATCGCAAAATTTGGTGGCAGGCCGAGTCTCTGTCAGTTTGACCTCAAACGTCTGAGCCAGGGCTTGACTACATTTCTGACGATTAGCATGACGGCGTTTGGCCTGACAGGTGACAGGAATCCCCCAAGGCCATCCCTTATAGGGATGGGTCCATTTGGTTGGGAATGGGTTTGGGATGGCCAACCTTCCCGCACTTGGTCATTTAACCATTTGTTCAGTCAAGATCAGCATATTGGGCGCAGCGCCCAAATTACTATCTGAGGGCTTCAAACTTACATTGATGGCGCCTGATATTTGTTCAACTGGTCTGGAGATTGAATTGGAACCATCAGGCGATCTGACCAATATCTCATCCTTCGTGCCTTTACAGCCATTTGAATTTTGCACATCAGCCAGATTGCTGGATGAATTAAATCTGACCAATTTCAAATTAATAAACTTGGCACAGATTTTGCTAATTCCCTGCAACAGTTCTGCTGAGGTAAGTGTGGGTATTAGGGATGGGATCTGAAGCGGATGAGCTGTTACCCATCGCTCATCCACTATCTGAGCGAGGTCACCCTGAGTGATGAGGGGTACCACCATCCTCTTTGGTGTCTTCTTATTTGGGAATGGGAAGATAGCCCAATTGAGAGCCAAAGGACATTCCACGAGACTTACATTACCCTTTCCTTTTTCCAAAGGAATGGCATCCCAACAAGAAATTATGCCAGAGTTACATTCTTGTGTGCTTTAGGTAGCTTGATAGCCATAATCGTCACAATTTTCTGAGGGAGATGGGGAGCCTCAGGGTGGGATGCGTGGAAGGCTTTGACCAGGGCCATGAAATTTGCGCAATTGTGCGCCTTGACCCAACTATTTTCATAAGCGGGTATCCTTTCCAGGCCATGAGATATTGAACTGAATGCCGCAATTTGTGAGATGCCAAGCTAGCCTCTACCTCAGCCTCTTCCTCACTATTGACAATGATTTGTTCCAGGTCCATGGGAATTACACCCTTGAAGGGCAACAATTGGGAAACATGGAAGACTGGGTGCTGCTTCCAATGCGTGGGAAGCTTTAGGCGGAACACCCCATTACCTAATTGTTGGCGCTGCAGTTCTTGGGACTGGCGCCAGGGTTCACGGTGGCTCAAAGCTGAAAAAGTGGAAATGAGCACCAAAGAGGAAATGGAAAAATAAAGGTTAATTTACCAAATATTTTATTAAATAAAAATGCTTCAA